>PVIW01004897.1:0-119187 GCA_004026585.1 Noctilio leporinus
TTTTTTTTTTTTTTTTTTTTTTTTTTTTTTTTTTTTTTTTTTTTTTTTTTTTTTTTTAAGAGCAGACTCTTTAGCATTTCTTGCAATGCTGTTTTGGTAGAGATGTGTTCTTTTAGTCTTCTTTTGTCTGGGAAACTCTTTATTTCTCCTTTCATTTTGAATGAGAGCCTTGCTGGGTAGAGTATTCTTGGTTGCAAGCCTTTGTTTCTCATTACTTGGAATATTTTTTGCCATTTCCTTCTGGCTTGTACTATTTCTGTTTAATAATCATTTAATAACCTTATCAGAGCCTCCTTATATGTTATTTGCTGTTTCTCTCTTGATGCTTTTGGGATTCTCTCTTTGTTTTTGAAATTTGCTATTTTAATTATAATGTGTCTTGGAGTGGGTCAGTTTGGATTCATCGTCATTGGGACCTTCTGTCCTTCCTGAACTTGAGTAATGTTTTCACTCATCATGTTAGGGAAGTTTTCTATCATTACTTTTTTGAACAGGTTTTCCATTCCTTATTTCTCATCTCCTTCTGGTATCCCTATGATATGGATATAATTGTGTTTCATGTTGTCCTGCAGCTCTCTTAAAACCTCTTCATTCTTGTTCAGTCTTTTATCATTCTGTTGCACTGACCTGGAGTATTTTTCTATGTTGTCCTCCAGCTTGCTGATCCCATCCTCTGCTTCCTCTAGCATGCTCTCAATTCCTTCTACTGTATTCTTCAATTCAGAAATTGTATTCTTCATTCCCTCCTGGCTCTTACTGATAGTTTCTATGTCCTTTTTAATGCTAGTGTAGTTCTCTGTAATTTCCTTGTAGCTTCCCTGGAGTTCTTTATAGTTCTTCTGGAGTTGTTTATAGTTTTCTTTGAGCTGGCTGAGCTCATTGAGCTTCTCTATCATCATTATTTTCAATTCCAAATCTGATAGTTTGTTTGCATTTGTTTCATTTATTAATTTTTCTGGGATTCCTCCTTTCCTTTTGGTGATGGACTGGTTCTTTTTCTCCCCATTTTTAGGTTTTATTGTAATCCAATTAGACTATCATCAGCTGCCAGGCTAAGGAACTTCTGGCAGGAAGGATCGATTTATTTGTAATCCTATTGGTCTGTGATCCACCACCAGGCTCAGATGCAGTTTGGGGTGACAGACCAATTCAGTTGTAAATCAGTAAATCAGCTACCAAACTCAGGCCCTGCTGGGCTAGACAGACAGGTTCAACTTTACTCCAATGGATCAGCTGCCAGTTCAGGTGCTGCTTTGTGGGACAGGTTCAGATGCAAATCAATGAATCTGTGATCAGCCACTAGGCTCAGGTGCCACTGGACTAGGCAGCAAGATCTAATTGTAATCCAATGAATCTGTGTTCAGTCCCCAGGCTCAGGAGCCGCTGGGCTACACAGCAAGGTTCAATAGTAATTCAATGAATCTGTGATTAGCCACCAGGCTCAGGTGGCACTAGGCTTGATTGAAAGATTCTATTGTAATCCAATGAGTCTGTGGTCAGCTGACAGGCTAAGGGGCAATTGGGCTAGAGTGAAAAATTCAATTGTAATCCAATGAGTATGTGATCAGCCACCAGGACCACGGACCACTGGGTGGGACAAACCAACTGAATTATGAACCAATGAATCCACCATTAGCCACTAGGCTCACTTGCCACTGTGCGGGGCTGACTGACTGACCCAGCTGCAAGTCAGCGAGTTTGTAATCAGCTGCCAGGCCCACATGCTGTTGAGCGAGAAGGAGTGACTCAGTTGCAAAGCAATGGATCTAGGATCAGCTACATTCTTGTACGCCACTGTGCATGGCTGACTGACCCAGCAGTCACATTGTGATGAAGCATATTACTCTGTTTTGTTCATGGTTATAGCTGGTGTTCTCTTGGTAATCCCAGCTGACTTTTTCTCCAAAAAAGTAATTCCAGATGCAACCTGGGAGGAGATTGGTGTAGCTCCACTTACTCCTCCACCATCTTGCTGGAACTCCTGTTTATTTTTCATTATTCTGTTTTCTTTCTGTTCCGCAGACTTACAGTCACAATTTCCCTATCCTGAAGTTTTTTATTCTTTCTTTTGCCGGTTTAAATTTGCTGTTGAGCCCCACTAGTAAACTTTTCACTTTGTTTATTGTACTTCACAATTCTAGCATTTCTATTTATATTTAAAATAATTCTTACCTTTTTAGTGATATTCTCTATGTTGACGTAGTTGACACGCTTTTCTTTAATTCTTCAGATATTGTGTTCTTTAGTTCTTTAAATGTGTTTATTATATCTGATTTCAATTCTTTGTTGGTAAAGCCAACATTTAGGACCTCTCAGGAACAATTTTATTGACTGTTAGATTTCCTATGTGATTGTACCTGCCTATTTCTTGGATATCTTGTAATTTTTTAAAAAACTGGACATTTTAGATAATATGATATCTCTGGAAATAAGATACTCCTGAGCATTTATTGTTGAATATTGTTTTTGTTGTTGTTTGTATTGTTTAGTGACTTTTCTGGACTAATTCTATCGTCTTTATTCCCTGTATGGAGCAGCCATGGAAGTTTCTGCTTGCTTAGTTTAATGCTCAGCTGGTGTTGGTCAGACACTTTCTTAAGTAGCTTGAATTAAAATTTCTTTTCACACTATCATGAGAGGCTCCATATGTATATTGGGGAACAGCGTCAACACTCAAGCAGTTTAAAATTCCACCTTAGATTTCATCTTCTGCTTGTGTAGGTCATCAAGGTCAACCAGAGGTCAGAGATTAGAGCTCTCTCAGATCCTTCCTGGACATATACAGAGCTCCCATCCCCTATGCATGTGGTCTTCATGGTCTGTAGGAAACATAACAAAGCTTGTCAAAGCCCCTTGTGAAAATCTCATTTCCTTTTTAACTTTTTGTCTGCCTCTTGTTTTCCCCAACTGATATCACAACATCAAGTAGAGATGATACTAAATAATTGCTGCTGTTTATTTTTAGAAAATGCTCTCTGGGTCCTGATTTGGGTCAAATAATGACGACTGCCTGTAAGTGGGTTTTTTTTCAGAGAGTTGAGGCAGGTTAAATAATGACTCAACTATGGGAATGGCATTCCATGAGGGACTTCTAACCCAGTCTTCTTCTTCTAGGGGCTCCATAACAGTTTGTTTTCAATCTTACTCTAGAGTTTAGAGATGAATGAGATTAGGTCAACTTTTAAAAAGTCACTGATTCTTCTGTTCTTAACATAGTTTTACAGATTTACTTTATAAAACAAGCCTCAGATAATTGCAAGCTTTTGGTTAATTTCCAGCATTCTGAAAAAGTTGATTCTGACAAGTTTTGCTCTTGTATTTATTACTTTAATGGTGGGATGGATATGTAAAGGCCCTCACTCTACCATTTCAGGTCCCCTCCCCTGGTCTCACTGGATTCTGTGGCTCTTTCTTTTAAGGGTACCTGAGATTTTCTTTAATCAGGTTTGGTAAGACATAAAGGCATGAAAATGCCTGTCATAAAGGAAAAAATGTATGCTTGTAGTCCTAGAAGCAGGAAGCATAGAATGCCTTGTAGGGCTACATGAGAAGAACCAGGATTGGTTGGAGGCAGGCTAAGTGAGGGAAAGACATGATCAGGAACCTTTATTATGGTTTCCATGGAAAGAACAAGCAAGGCAGCAAAAGCTGGTTCAGAAGTGGCTAGTTTGATTAATTTCAGGGCTCTGGGGAATAAGGGTTGACTCTAGTTTTCTAGTGCCTGGCCCTGAGATGAGTAAGGAATAAAGCAGGAAGATAGTGGCTTAAAATGTCAAAACCTGATAAAGAAGGTGGTTGGGGTATGGCCTCTGGATTATTAGTTTACATATAAAACATATGCTCCCAGGTAAGTGTTTATTATCTCTAGGAATTGGTTAGCCCTGAGAGAGGCAGTCCCTGCAGGGTCAATAAGGCTCCAACATGTAAAAGTATCAAAATATAGGATAAAAAGATGTGGTTAATACACTCTATAGTTTCTGTTTCACTATTGAGAAATAAAAATCTATGGTCATCCTTTTGAAGATGCATCACATAGCTTCTCTGGGATCCTATTACCTCCTCAGGAGGGTCACCAAGGACTAAGAAGAAAGCCCTAGTTGCTTCTTATGACCCCTGGGCATATTTTTCTCCTACTCTAGGGAATACCCCACCCTCTCTTTCTAGAGCACAGACATTTCCCTCTAACCCAACCTTCCCAGGTGAGCTGTCGCAAAATATTTGGTGTCACAAATTATCCTGAATCATTGGAAAACTTTTTAAACAATTTGCTCTTTTTTTAAGGGCAGAAAAGTTTTAATCTGCTAGGACATGAGGGGAACATTTTCTATTTCATTCTTCTCCTGTTACAAAAAAAGGAGGGGATAGGAAAAGAACAGTTCAGTTTTTATGTTTAAAATGTGACCACTTATATCCTGTCATATACATAAATACATATATATGGCATTTATATATTTTTTGCATTAAATAAATACAAAGATATATAGTTATTTAAATATTATTAAGGCTACCCCAATTTCCACAATTTGGTTTCTGATCAATTCTGTCTTGTCTCTACTAATTTTAATTTCTTCCTCCTTTTGTTTAATAATGCTTGTTCATTCCGCTTTTATATCACTTTTCTGAAGTACTACTATTTGTATCCTTGTGTCTTCCACTAAAATGTTCATTTTATTTGAAAACCCAGTATTTGCACATATATGTAGTAGAAATTAAAAAGTAAGAATCGAATGGATATGATCCTTCACAAAGTAATAATGTTCAATGATAAAATAAGAAGTCTTTATAGGACAATAATGAACAAAACAAACAAACAAGCAAAACAGAACTAGATTCATGAATACAACGAATAGACCTTCCGTGGGCAGAGGGGAAGGGGAGGGGGAAGGAGGAGACAAAGAAGGGGAGCAGTTTAGTCAAGGAACTAGTATGGAAGAACCATGGACATGGACAACAAGATTGACTTTGGCGGGGAGTGAGTAGATGGGGAACGGGATAGCGGGGAGTAAAAAGGGGATGTATGTAATACAACAACAATAAAATTGAGTTAAAAAAAAAAAAGAAGTGGTCTTTCTGACTAGCTTGAGGTTCTTTTGATGATTCCAAAGCTTTAAAAAGATAAAAGTCTGTCCCTCTGGAGAAATATGATTTTTAAAAAAAGAGCACTCAGTAGTAGAATTGGTTATAAACACTCCTGGAAATGAAGCCTGAGTCTTGTTATGACTACTATGTAGAAAATTCTCTGGAGTCACTTGGAAGAGGAGAGAAGAGAAGATGATAAAGTACTATAGCAGCGTACTAGAGAAAAATTACAAGTATGAATAAGTAGGTATATGATGTGGTGGCTTTGTGGTCTTCTGTTACTCATGCCTAAAATAGGCCTTGTAAGTGTATTTGTCTTGAAGGAGACATCATTCTGTAGCTGAGAGCAAATGCTACATGGTCCCAGACTCAGTTTCAGGAAGAAATACAGACCCCTCCCATCTAGGAATAATCATTTAAGTCTGAGCCTATCTCAGTAATGAAGAATATGACTTGCAGTTACAAAAGATTACTTAACATGAAAGTGTGTTTTTTATAGCTGTGGTAGATGTGGAAGCCAAGTTTAATCTCTTTTAATATTTAAACTAAATAAAAGCTTCTCTTTGGAAATATACCACACTTGGAAATTTTTCTCCATGTTGCAATGTACTGTTTTTCACATACAAGTTCTACTGGTTTGCAGCTTTGATTGCATGAAAAGGAATATATTCTGAGTTAGAGTATAAAGGTTGAAAAAGCAATGTAAAGGATAGCCAGAGTTTGGTGTGACTCAGTGGATTGGTGCTGGCCTGAGAACTCAGAGGTCACTGGTTCGATTCCCAGTCAGGGCATATAATCAGGCTGCAAGCCAGGTCTCCAGCCAGGTCCTTAACTGAAGGCAGGTGAAAAGGCAACCATACATTAATCCTTCTCTTCTTTTCTTCCTCCCTCTCTGCCCTTCTCTCTGAAAATAATAAATAAAATCTTTTGTAAAAATTAAAAAAAAAAAAAAAAGGAATAGCCAGAGTGGATTAAAAATTCTGTGTCATTCCCTTCAAGCCTGGGTTTTTAGTTTTGATTAAAAAGATCAGAGAGAAGGAATTACTTAGATCCTTTTCTAAGGTCCTTGCTGGCTTTAAAGACCAAATTGATAAAGCAAGAAAGATTAACTACACTCCATTTCTGATATGTGGCCCATATCCCTTTGGGTGAATGATAAGACCTGTCTTTGGTTACATAGATCACTGATTAGATTTTCAGTTGGAGATATATACAGTAGCTCCTCACATTTATTAATGGTTTTGCTTGCCACAGTTTCAGTTATCCATGGTTAACTATGGTGTGAAAATATTAAATGGAAAATTTCAGAAATAAACAAGAAGTTTTAATTTGTATACCATTATGAGGAAATCTTACACTATCTCCCTGTGTTTCACCTGATACATGACTCATCCCTTTATCCAATGTATTCCCACAGTGTACACACTACCCATCTATTAGTCACTTAGTATACTTCTTGGTTATCAGATCCCTTGTCATAATGTGAAAGTGCTTGTGTTCAAGTAACTCTTATTTTCTTTAATGATGATCTCAAAGCCATTCACATAACTTTTATTATAGTACATTGTTATAATTATTCTGGTTTAGTGTTAGTTATTGTAATTAATCTCTTGTGCCCAATTTATAAATTAAGCTTTGTAATAGGTAAGTATGTATGGGAAAAAACATAGTGTGTGTGTGTGTGTGTGTGTGTGTATAGTGTTCATTACTATCCTTGGTTTCAGTCATCCACTAGGTGTCTTGAAACATATCTCCCATGAATAAGATATAACTATTATAAGAAAAATAAGAATACAGAACATGATGTATATAATTGTGATTTCTTTATAAGTATAACTTAATGATATAATGGCATAAATATTTATATATCATCTTAAATTTCTTGGTTTAAAGTGGGATAAAATGTAAAAAAAAAAACTTTAAGAAAAAACATCAAATCAAAATAAAGTTTATAATTATTAAATTTTGACCACCATTTTTAGTGGTGAAATGGCACCAAAATGTTACTCCTTTCAGCAACCTCAGTACTTAAGTTCTGATGAAGAAAGAATTTAGAGACAAGACTCAAATACATGCAAACATTTATTTAGAAGCTATCAGAGGTGGAAGAAGTGAGCTATGGAAGAAGTGAGCCAACTGGGCTGCATGGGTTCAGGAAACAAGTTACAGAGGCAAAAGAAGAGTCCTTGAGTTTGAGATAAAAAAAAGTCAAGGGCATAAACACCTGGGGAAAGGAGAGGGGGAAAGGCTCAGGCATGCTTCAGAGAGAGGCAGAAGAGAAAGAAAGAAAGGAGCCTTTCAGTGGGTCCTTTGTGTTGAAGGTTTTTAGTTCTGGGGAAGAAGTCAATAGAATATTCATCAGTTTTTCAGGTGTGTCTTTTCAAGGTCATGGTCTCTACTGATTGGTCAGTGCGAGAGCAGGAGGTCATTAGTTACTGCAGGTAGTCCTGATGTCAGCCATGGCACCACCCCAGCTGGCCTTGCTGAAACACAATTGGGGCCTAGATGTTATCTGTAGGGCTTAATGCTTAAGGGAATGGTCATGCGAGGGGTATATGGGGGTTGTGTGAGGCTACTCTCCAGCCCCCTTGTTCCTTCTCTATGGGAGTCTACCACATGACTGTAACATACCAGGGGAGAAAAGATCAGGGAAGGGCCTGAACCAAATGACCAGAGATATGAAAGGTCAGGGAATCTAAACTGCATGACCAGTGATATGTTAGGGGAGGAAAGTTCACCCTGAGGGTGAAGTCTCATCCTGCAATTGTCCATTGCTAGGCAACCAGGGCTTTCCACCCTGATGACATTCCTATTATTCCTACTCTTCTCATGCCTGTCTACCTGCCTACTACACCATCATACAGTTAATATAAATTTATTTTTCTCATTCAAGCTAAGTAGAAAATAAACATTCCACTCTGTCTCTATACTCAGAAACTTTTTGGTCAGCTCACTTATTATGCATAGTATTTGAAGACTTTAGAGAAATGGGATATACACATTTGTTACTTTTGTCTATTCTGCTTTCAAGTGACAAAGCCTGTATTATTTGTTAACTTTAAATACTGTGGATAGGTCCTTATCTGTGCCCTGTAACTGGCTGATCCTGTCCCTCTAATCATGGTGTTGGATGACACCAAATGACACTTGGAAGATGCCACCTGTTTTTTTTCTGGGACCGGGGATTCATCTGCCCAGCTCAGAGGGCAACAACACAATGAACTCTTCTCCATGAAAATGATATTCTCTTTCTAGTTGGGTTGCTTACTTAGAAACCACATCAGTGTTCCCTAGAGGTGTACTTATCCATTGGATGGCTTCATTTAATTCTGAGTTCCCACATTTTACAATCATGCACAATGTTTTATTCAATTACTTTATATCCTAAATGAGCTTTGCTTTTTCTTAATTTGAACCATATTTTTACTATTCAACCTTAGAGGTAAAATACTTATAAATATTATACCCTCTCATATTTACATTAATTTATGAAATCCCAATGCTTTTGTCTATATTCTGAATGTCCTATGTCTATATTAATTCCTCACCATTTAAAGGACTCTTTCATCTCAGTCTTGAGTTAGCAATTAGCAGTAAGTCAGACTTTCAGAAGAGCCAAGTGAAAATGTAAATCATAGTTCTTTTAATTAATGTCATCTTACTTCTCTTTCTTCTCGTTGATATAAACCTTCCTTCTGGGTGCTAGAATACAACAGTGCTTGGTGAAGACTGGAATTGGGTCAGAGGGGATGGCTTAATAATTGGGGATATGGGTACAAATGTTTAATTTCATGTCCCCCCAATGTAACCCTAAATGTAATAAAATGTTTGTTAAGTAAGAAATAATTGCATTCTATTGTATAAGTATGAAACTTTATTAATTAATTTGTTACTGAATATATTTAAAGCTTTATACAACTAACAGTGTGATGGATATTTATAATGTTGTTTCTTTTAAAACTTGATTATTTTTTTCTTTTGAGTTAAACTTTATTGTATTTTTTCCATTACCATTTAGTCCCCTTATACTCCCCACCACCTAGAAATCCCCACATTGTTGTCCATGTCCGTGAGTCCTTTATCCTTTTTGTTCAATTAAAATCCACCCATGTTGTCACAAATGACTGAGTAGTATTTCAGTATACGTACCACGTCTCATACTAAATGAAATGTGTCAGATAGAAAAAGTTAAGAACTATATAATTTCACTCATACGTGGGATATGAAACTGAAAGCAACACATGAACAAACAAGAAAAACAAAAAACTCAGACACAGACAATAGCATGCTGGTTACTACAGGAAAAGGCTAGAGGGTAGTAAAGGCTAAAAGGGATCAAAAATATGGTGATAGAAGATTTGATGTTGGTGAGCACACGATGCAATATACAGATGATGTATCATGGAATCGTACATTTGAAATGTATATAACCTTATTAACCAATCCACTCCACTTAATTTAATTAAAAATATAAAAATAAACATTCTTTTTAAAATATTAATTAAAATATTTCATATTATGAATGTGACATTTGTTAAATATAAAATGTTTTCTTTTCCTAGGAAATGAACCTAGGAAAAAAGAAATTAAAAGTTGCTCATATTGCCACCAGCTTAAGAATTTTGTGTTCTGACATGCCTAATTCCAGAATACATGGTATTTACAGATGGAGTTTTGTGATACTCAACAAAGTATAAAGTATAAATACAAAGTAGATAAAATTCCTCATTAAATAGTAAGCTGACATTATTTAAATTTTATCAAACACCAAACACTTATATCTTTAAAAGTAGTCTCTTTGTATTTCATTTTTACCTCTCTCGCTCCTTCTCTCTCTCTTTCTCTGACCCTGAAGCCTAGAAAAAGTTAGTTTTTGTTTTTGTTTTTTTTAAGATGTGGCTTATGTTTGGAATGACAACTATCCTGAGTATGAGGAGATATTTGTGAAATAACACAGGCTGTCAATCAAATTTAATCAAATGCTTGTGCGGGCCCTGCAACTGTGTTCAAAAATTTCCTGGACAAAGATAGAGTAATACAAACCCCCAAACCTATTCAGCTTGGCCACAGATTTCCCAAATGCCCTCAAGGAACTGAGAGCTGCTGTGGCATTGCTCTCTAGGAGAGAATGAGAACTCAGGGGCTAGCTAATCTGTGCTCTAACTGGGGACTTCTCTTCCCTTTGATCAAACAATGCCAGTTTTTAGCTTCCCTCTAGCAAAATGTACATAAAGGGAAATTATGCCTGACTTATCTACTAGTTTTTGAGAGTAAATAATGAAAAAGCTAAGGGAAGACTAATAGAACCAATTAATTTAAAACTTCAAAATAAAATCTGACAATTTCAAAACAAAGGCAAATGAACCATCTCCATTTGGAGAGGTAGGCGGTGATATTCTTTCCTATCAAATGAATTGTATTAGCATCAAAAATAGTTTAGAAAAGTAAGTAGGTACAGCTCTTCATGTTTCAGCACTGAAACTGATCTTATTTTAAATTTCACAGTTTTAAAAAGGGGGAAAATGTGAACTTGACATTAAGCTGTCCTGAGAATTGACATACTAAGTCAAATGGAAACCACATGGAGATCTTTTGAAGCTGAAGAAGACAAATTATAGGAATAATGATTTAATTGTGCTTTTTGGATTACAGGTTCCTCATGGAGTGTTATTGGCATCTTTGTCTGTGCACCTTGCTATATAATCTTCCATACAAGTTTTTAGATAATCCTTAAGACAAATCCTATAATAGTATGTAGCCTCATTTTGCATATGAAGATACTGGTATTAGGAAGGTGTTGGTAACTTACCCCAAATGCCACAATTCATAAGACGGAGAGCTGGAGCATAGAACATCCTTGAATAGTCTTTACAGGTTAGCTAGTAGTTATAATTCAAGAAGAGACATGAAAAGTAGGATAGACGTCACACTGCAGACTCTGGCATAAGCCCTTACTATACATTGTGAACACAATATTTTAGACATAATCAGAAAGATACTAGAAAATGCAGAACAATATTCTATCTTAATATTATAATAGATTTATATTTTGAATTATATATGTGATCTTAATGAATAATGTTTTGGAAAGGTGCTGTGATCAGCAGTAAAAGTAAATCTGTTCTTAGCAAGTAGTGTCTGTTCAAGTCAATGTATCCTTGATAATACAATGCTTTACAGCACCAGCACAGCGGCAAAACATATTCAAGTGCACTAATTTAGTAGTTTGGCATATAAATGTTAACTTCTTGTTCTCCTTTTAGACATGAAAGATATCTGCTGTCTTTTGCCTCTGTCCCCCAACCAGCTTCTATTTCCAGTTATACTTTGTTTTGGGGCAGCTCCCCTCCTATACTTGTAGTTTGTTTACCTCATGAAAGGTTTCCCCATGCTCCAAGATAAAGCAAATGAGAAGTCAGCTTGCCAGTGCTCTTTTTTCAGAATTGGTCATGTGATGCAGGGTGGTCAAACCAGAATGAACCACATTGCCTGTGTATTCCTTTCCTGTGGTTACTGGAACAAATTACCACAAACCCAGTGGCTTGATAAAACAGAGCCATATTCTCTCAGTGTTTTGGAGGCCAGAACATGAAATCTGTTTTACCGGGCCAAAATCAAGGTGTCGGCAAGGGCCTTTTACCTAATGAAGGTTCTAGGAGTTAATCTATTTCTTACCTCTTTCAGGTTCTGATGGCTGCCTGCATTCCTAGACTTGTTGCCATGTTGCTCCCATAGATGCCTGTCTGAACTGCTGGAAGCAGAGCAGGCTGAGGGCAGGGAAAGAATGAGTTGCAGTGGGAGATGGAGCTAGACCATGTGACTGAAACTGGGAGCCTCTTCTGCACTGAGCCTCAGCTCCTTGGGGCACTGAGGGCATAGTGTGCAGTCAGATGATATCTTTGGGAGCTGCTGAGGAACATGGCAAGGACATTGAGTTTTTGCAGCCATTCTATGAGACTGAGGCATCATTGAACTGGGCTAGTGGCTTGCAGATGCTCCACCCTGGTGCAGAGCATCCTGCTACTGGCTGTATCCCCTAGCCCTCCCACTGAGGCCACCCTTGGTGCTATCTGAGAGGTCAGGAAGGTTTTCCAGGGTCCTTTTATTTTGTTGGCGGACTCCGAGCATGAGTAACTTGCTACATGCAGAAACTGGGTGTGTTGGAGAGCACAGAAGTAATAGAGCACCACAGGAGTCTCCCTTACCCCATGGGGAAGATGGTGGCAGGGCAAGAATCTTCCACTAAGCATGTGCAAGGCTGGTAAGATAATTGGATAGTGGGGAAAGCCCTCCTACCTGCTTTTGGTACCAGATTGGGGGGTGGGACTGGGGGAAGGTAAGCACATGAACGAACCATGGACATCCTCAGAATGGTGGTGGCAGGGGAGGTGCTGGACCCATGAGGCCCATCAGCCAAGCCTTGGGAAAAGGATTGGTCAGGAGGTGGATACACCTGGAGTGTGCAGAAGTTTGGGAAGTTAATTGGTCAGTCAGAGGATGCACCTGGTCCAACCCATGCCTGAAACAAATGTAAACCTGGGAACGTAAACTCTCTCTTACTCATCATTCACTGCTCAGGGGAAATGAAAAAATTTTCTCTTGCTCATTTTTCACTACTGAGGACCTGTACTCGGATGGTATACTGGTTTAGCAGTCATGTGGCCTATGGCCTCCAGGAGGATGACTTTCTCTTTCACTGACCTCATGTAGTATCTGCCAGGCTATTCACTGCCTCCACTGTCCAGGAACACATGACCTCGAGGTCCTAGAAGCCACATGGCCAATGGAGATGCTAGCTCTGCACATGCAACCTCTAAGAGGGAGCCTGAAGCCAGACAGTAGATGGGAACAAGCTAAGCTACCTGGATAACTGCTCAGCATCTGTTTTGGGCTCTAAAGGAAGATACTTTAAAATGGAGCAGAAATTCTGGGCATTGGGTTTTGTTCTGTCCTTTCTGGGGATGGCTGCATTTTGTTTGGGTTTTATGGAAGAGATGAGCTTGGAGATAGGAAGTCTCCTATTCTCCCAGATTGTTCAGAATTTGAATAAAAACATTTTTCATTTATCATCAGCCACTGCATCTGGAATTTGCCTTTTGGTGGTGGTGGGCACAGCTAAATGCCACTTTTTTGTTTGTTTGTTTTTTAAATTTAATTTCATTGTTGTTGTGTTATATCCATTCCCCTTTTCCTCCCCTCTGTCCTCTTCCTCACTAAACCCCACTTTGGTTTTGTAAACAACATTTTGCCATTGTAGTCACATCACTTCCTCTTCTTTGTGTGTAGAGTCACTCTCTGACTTCTTTTGTTTGTTTGTTTTTTTAAATTTTATTGTTGTATTACATTCATCCCCTTTTTGCTTTTTGCTCCCCTCTGTCCCCCTCCCCACCCACCCATTCCCTGCCAAAGTTAATCCCATCTGTTGTCCATGTCCATGGTTCCTTTATACTAGGTTCTTGTCTAAACTGCTCCCCTTCTCTGACTTCTTTTAAGGACACTGGGTCTGTTCAGGTCCTCTGCTCATTTTTTAAGAGGTTGTTTGGTGTTGAGTTGTATGCATTCTTTTTATATTTTGGACATTAACTCCTTGTTGAAGTTTTGTTTGCAAAAATCTCCTCCCATTTGATTGGTTGCCTTTTTGTGTTGGTGGTGCTTTCTTTTTTCTGAGCATAAGCCTTTAGTTTGATATAGTCCTATTGATTTATTTTTGCTTTTAGTTCCCTTGGTTTTAGTGTTGAACTCATAAAATCCTAAGACCAAGATCCATAAATTTAGTAAGTACATTTTCTTTTCTTTAAAAAAAATTGTTGTTGTATTACATTTATCTCACTTTCCTCCATTGCTCTCCCCTGCCCCACCCTCTCTATCCCCCCTCCCTCAGCCAATCCCCACATGTTGTCCATGTCCATGGGTCACTTAGTACTAGTTCCTTGACTAAACTGTTCCCCTTCTTTGCTTCTTTCTCCTCCTCTCTCCTCCCCTCTGCACACCAAAAGTCTGTTCCTTATTTCCATGCCTCTGGTTTTATTTTGCTTGTTTGTTTTGTTCATTAGTCTCCTATATTAGGTGAGATCATATGGTATTTGTCTTTCACTGACTTCATTTTTCTTCTATATAATATTGTTTCAGGTTCATCTGATCCATTTTGAGTTAATTTTTGTATATGGAGACAAAAGTGAGCAGAGGATATGACAGACATCTCCCAAGAAGACATACAAATGGCCAACAGATACACGAGAAGATGCTCAACTTCACTAGCCATTAGAAAAATGCAAATCACAGAGGCAAGAAAGGGGAGCAGCTTAGACAAGAACCTAGTATAAAGGAACCATGGACATGGACAACAGGTGGGATTGACTTTGGGGGGAATGGATGGGTGGGGAGGGGGACAGAGGGGAGCAAAAAGGGGATGGATGTAATACAACAACAATAAAATTTAAAATAAATAAATAAATAAAACAAAATACAAAAAGAAAAAAGAAAACTTAGATCAAACAAAAAAAGAATAAAAAAGAAAAATGCAAATCAAAACTACAATGAGATAGCAATTCACACCTATTAGAATGGCTAGTATAAACAAGATAAGTAATAACAAGTGTAGGAAAGGTTGTAGGGAAAAAGAAACTCTCATTGACTGCTGGTAGGAATTTAAACTGGTACAGCTACTGTGGAAACAATATGTAGGCTCTCAAAAAATAAGAAGAGAGTTATCATATAACCCAGCAATCCTTCTTCTGAGTATCTATCTGAAATTTTTGAAAACATTTATTTGCAAATATATATGCACCCCTATGTTCATTGCAGCATTCTACATGATAGCCAAGACATGAAACAACCAGTGTCCTTTAATAGATGATTGGACAACATGGATGGATTTTTGAGGCTATCATGCTAAGTAAAATAAATCAGACAGAAAATGTTAAGAATGATATGATTCACTCATACGTGGGATATAAAACTGAAAACAATACATGAACAAACAGGAAAAAACTCAAAACACAGGCAACAGTATGGTGATTGTCAGAGGGAAGGGGGAACAGGGGTAGTAAAGCATAAAGAGGGTCAAGTGTATACTAATGGAAGAAGATTCATTGATGATGTATCCTAGAATTGTACTCTTAAAACATATAATCTTATGAACCAATGTCAAACCAATAAATTTAATTTAAAAAGGGATATTATGATTGCATTTGAGGTTCACCTGGAAAACCCAGGATAATTTCTCAATGTTAAGATTTTTAACATAATCATATCTTCAGATATTTTTTTCCTATAACATTTACTGGTTCCAGGGATTAGAATCTTATATCATTGGGTGGCCTTTATTCAGCCTACTACACCTGGGCAGAATTAGAGAGAGGAAACATTATTAATTTTTGTCTGTACTTGGGCTTTGAGTGTGTGAGCCTGCAGATATCTTACCACTAAGAGGAAAAGACCTGCCTGAGAATGAACTGGACCAGCAGAACCCCAAGAGAGATGGTGTCTTGATAACGTCTTTTTAGGATTCAGCCAAACCCAAAACTGGGCCAGCCTCTGCATTACAATTATGTAAGCCAGTAAATTTCTGCTTTTTAATCCAATTTTTTTCTTTTTTATTTAGAGAAAGGCTGGACATTTCCACTATTAGAGTATATCTTCTGGAAAAGAATTTCACCTTAAGCTCATTTCATAATTTTAGGGGTTTGGAAATTTTCTACTTAAACCCAATAATTTGGAATATTCCCATGTGCATTTTATGAATCTTTACTTTGAGTCAAAGGTAAAATCAAGTTTTTCCCAAGAATTCCTGTTAGCTTTATTTTTCTTTTTCCATTTTCCAGAGATGTTTCTTATTCTCTTCTTTCATACTGTTTTCTTTTCTTATCACCTGACTCCCACTTTATTTCCTTTTCTTTCTCACTTCAAAGGTCTCCTAAATGAAATGTGCCAAAGCAATTGCAATGTGGTACATGAGTGAATTGCTGTCAGAGACTGTAACCTTTGGACCAGGTAGAATCTTGTGAGAAGAGAGTGCATATTGGTGGAAGTTTAGAAAAATTCATGAGAAATTTCATATTGATAAAATTCTTCCTATCAAGAGAAATATTTTCTTAAAAGTTAAGTTATAAAATGGGTACTGTATTTATTGACAGTTTTTATATGAAATATTCTGAACGTATAAAGTAAAATATATGTTGCAGATACAGAGATTTAAGGTAACATGAAACAATGTAGTTTTCAAGATTTATCAAGAAGTGTTTTTTTGTTGTTGTTGTTTGTTTGTTTGTTTTTAAGCTTCTTATGGTGTTTCTAATTAACAGGATAGGGAAACCTGGACTTAACAGTTAGGCATATAGCAGGTGTATGACCAGGTGAAAATTAGATTGAAGGGGGCGATGGCCAATGTTTATTCAAAGGAAAGTCTTTAGAAGATCTGCCAATGGCTCTTTCATTTAATGTGTTTATTAATGACTCTAATCAGGCCACAAATGGCATGTTTATCAAATTCAAGCATGACATGAGCTGGAAGAGACAAAGATTAATATATTGAATAATAGTACCCAAAGTGAATGTGACAAGCTGGATTTTGAATTAAATCTATGTAGCCCAATTTAATTAGCCTCTATATCAGGTTAATGTTCAACACCCCAAACCAAACCTAACATGGAGGGGGGAGTGAGGCTACAGCTTAATGGCACTTTTGAAATTTCTTTCTTTCTTTTTTTTTTTTTTTGTTTGTTTGTTTTTATTTTGTTAACTGCTAGACCAACATGAGCCAAAAAATGTGTTAACTGAAGTTTAGTTCTCTGGCTGATCAATAGAATCCAGAACTGGGGAATGATGATGTCTTTCAGTTCCATATCAGTTGTACTTTCAGTGAGAAGCAGGCAAACTGAGTTTGGTCCAAAGAGCAGTGATCAGGTGGTGACTGGCAGGAAACTGTGTCATCTGAGGAAGCACTAAAAGAACAAAGATGCTTAGTGAGAAAATTATTATTTCCTAAGTCGTAGATGTATTTTCGAAATTTCAAACCATACAGAGTCCCAGGCCATAATTTTAGAAATTTAGATTCAATAGTTAGGCAGGAGACTTCAGAGGGTTTTACAAACCTCTCAAGGTGATGATTAGACAGATTAATTTTTTAAATTTGGATTATATGAGTTCTAGAGCAGCTTCCAACTTATTTTATATTACTAAGAATTTTTGCTTTCCAAGTTATACATATATTTTAAAATGTTTTTAAAAATCGATCTATCCCTAAATATGTATTAGGTATTCATTTTGTGTTGAATATTGAGTTAAATATTACAGAGTAGTGCTACTTCTCAAACCTTCCCCAGCACCCCCTCCCAATCACTTGAGGAGCTTCCAGAAATAACACAACCCAACATTCAGCCTTAGAGACAGTAAGTACAGGGTGGAACCTAGGAAACTGTCATTTCTAAAAAGCTTCCACGATATGTTGGATAAGACACTCTATTTGCTAAAAAGATTAGCCTTTTATAAATTGGCAAGTTTTATTTTAGGGATAGCAAGTGAAGAAATGGTGCAGGTAGAAACAAGTTCAAAACGTGGTGGGTGTCTACTAATCTCCACCTCCCACGTCTGCATGTAATACAGAAGGCTCCCAGAGAGTAGATTTATCATTTGTTCTCCTTAATTGGTCCTCAGGATTTCAAGTGTGTCACCCCTACTATGGCTCGTGCCAGCTATGCGTACTTAGCTAGGGAAGAGAGTACTGATAATTGTGAGATTCTGTGTTTGAAAAGCAAAGTTACACTTAATGTTCCATATTTTTGTGACGCCTTTCTTCCAGCCTTATTAATTTGCTGTTATTCTGGTCATTGCTATTCTTTCATCTGAGTGGGCTTTTTTTAATGGGAAAGAAACCTAAATTAATATTATACATTTTAAGGCATACATTTGCATCAATCATAACTTTAATTTATACTTTGGCCTAATAATTTTAACAATTGCTATAAAATCTGTTAGTTAATAATAGTTTTTACTACCATATTGAATGCAGTGGGAGACAAGCTTAATAGCCTTGTGTCCACAACAAACTTTCAGCTATTATTTGTACATCCTGCATGCCTTTGACAACCCCATGGACTAGTCAAATTCCCACAGATGGCATTATTTGAATCTTGCTGAAAACTAGTTAATCACATGCACACAGTAGTTTTTTATGAATAAATCTGTTTGCCAACCTCAATTTCTCTCCTGGATATACATTATTATAAAAATTTACTCTTACTTTCAATAGAATAATTTTCTATAATCATATCTGTGCCCCTTCATAGGACATCTGCAATTCAGTTCTAAGCACAAAGAGCAAAGTGTGCATAAATAAAACATACATTTAGCATTTATATTTGCAGTAGTAAACGTAAGAGAAGATTTCAAGGGAGTAAAAAAGTATATTTTATACATATGCCAAGTAAGTTAAGTTAGAAAATTTAAATTAGGCAATTGAGAGAAAATGTAAAATAGAAAAGTATAAAAGTATGACACTGACTTGATCTCTCTTTTTAGAAACTTGATTTTTAAAAATTCATACTTTTTAAAAAGTATGAATACAGCTTTAATTAAGTTATCTAAACTTAAGATAAGTTTGAAAATCTAAAATTATTCAATCAAATTACATGGAATACTCAACTTATCAAATTTATCTTTGTATCTTCCACAACATCCAATGGAGTACTTGGCATGTGGAAATAGAGTATAATATGTGAGTGTGTAAATGTAAGGAGTCATCAATAAATTATTATCTTCTTGAACTTGGGTTTTTGATTTAGCTAATATTAATTCTTGACCAATCAAATAGTTTTCTATCTTTGGAAATTTGCACTGCCTCAAAATAATGGGTAGAAATAAATGAAGGCCAATCAAATGTAAACGAGCAAATGGTATTTATGAAGAGCTTGCTATAGAAAAGGAGTCAGCCACCATTACTTACTTGGCCATAACTCAAAGGCAGGCAGAGGAAACCTTTATGGTGAACAAAAGAGAAGTTTCAGGTATGCCCTGCTTGGAGGATGGTGGCATGGGGGAGCTATAAGCAAGCCAACTAAAGTGGGTGCCTCTTACGTGGTTGGTTAAGGAAGTATATTTTGTCTTCACCTATTGGTCCTAAATTGGAAGCAAGGACAGAGATTAGGGAAACTGTCAGTTACTGATCAAATTTTGGCCATTTTGAGGGCTGATTGTTACAAGGGGTTATAGTCCGATTTCTTAAAACTGATTTCTAGCAGGTTTGCTTGCTGAGCTGGTTACTATGGATAATGGGTTGGTTTTGGGGGCTAGTTGCTGTAGACTGCAGGTCAGAGTTCTATTTTTATATTTGGTCTGGCTGTTTTCCATTTGTAAGTTTAGTGTCTCAAGTGCTTACAAATGGCACAAGTTGTATAATCCAATGAACAAAGAAAAAATTAGGTATTAGAAACTATAATTTTGTCCTCTGTGCTAAAGTTAGTCAGATTGTTTGACTTTTTGAGAAATTATTTAATAGTTGTGTTACATTTACATATGCACAAAGTTTGTTATAATGAGCACATTACAACAATCCAAATACACACACACACACACACACACACACACACACACACATCCATTTCCTATTCTTAGGGATAACTGCTCTCAAATCTGTTGGCCATTTCTTTTGATATTTATTTTTACATATCTAAACATCATGTTTACATACTGCTAATTTAGGCAGTAGTTTTTATTGTTTCCCCACCTTGGAATATGAAGATTTTGCTTTCTCCCTCATCACCACCACCCCTTTACCCTTTACTTCTGTGCTTCCATCTTCTCAATACAGTTATATCACAATTTTTGTCAAATGAGTATTCATTGTTAACTTTATTATAACAAATTCTTCTCACAGCTGAGACATATAGTATCTTATGATCATATTTTCTTTCCTTTACAATTTTTTGGAGTTAATATTTAAATTGTTTTTGCTGGTTTAATTTCTAACTAATTTTAGCTTAATTTCTATTTTTTTAAAGATTTGATTTATTATATTTAGAGAGAGGGGAAGGGTGGGAGGCAGAGAGATAGAGAAACATCAATGTATGGGTGCCTTTCACCTGCCTCCAGCTGTGGACCTGGTTGGAGAACTGGCTTGCAACCTGGTTATGAGCCCTGGCTGGGAATCGAACCAGTGATCTTCGGGTTCCCCGGCCAGTGCCTATCTACTTAGCCACCAGTCAGGGCTTAATTTTTATCTTAATTTCATCTAATTCTATCACAAATTCATTCTAAACTCTGACTACAAATATCTAAATTCTCCTCTTAATCCTTTCAATATGTTTAAATATATTTTCTGTTAATTTCATCTTGTTGAACATATCTCTCATGGACCTTCTGACTCAACACAGTCTTCTCTGGATCTCCTGCTTAACTTCATTCTATAAAAAGACTTCCCTCTGTTATAATCCTAAGAATTCTCTCTGTCTTTCCTGTGTTGAAACTTATGTCCCAAGTTCTATCCCTTTTAAATTCTTGGTTTACTCTCTCATTTGGGTGGAGCATATCTGTCAGTAGTTTTCTTAGAGGTAATTTTACTCTAACTCTGAACACGTTTTTACTTCATCTTCACATTTTATTATAGCGTGGCTGAGAATATAATTTCAGATAGAAATTTATTTTTTCAGAATGTTGAGGCTTTGCTCTATTGTTTTCCAGGCTTCTGGGTGCTGTTGAAATGCCTAAAGTCATTCTGCGTCACCATCCATTTTTTTAAGATCGTTTTTTCTCTCTGGAAGCTTGTGTTATTTATTTACTTTTGCTCCCACTGTTCTGAAATTTCAGAATGGTATGCCGTAGTCTGGGCCTATTCCCATCTATTGTGCCAATTACTCAAAAGGCCCTTTCAAACTAGAGACCCTTATGTCCTTCATTTCTGGGAAATTTTCTTGGTTTATTTCCTGATTATTTCTTTCCTACTGTTTTCTTTTTCTTTCCCATTAGACTTTATTTTCTAGATGATAAATGTTCCTGGTCTAATCTGATAGTCTCATATTTTTTTCTCCCCTGTATTTCATCTTCTTGTGTCTTTGTTCCATTTTAAACAAAGTCATCTACTTTGATGAATAAATTCATCATCTTTATTTTCTATCTTTTATAGTTTAATCTCTGCAATCATACTTTTAATCTCTAAGAATTAATTTTTGTCCTCTGAATATTCATTTTCTATAGCATCCTGTTCTTATTTTAAAAAACCTCTATCTCATTGCTCTAAAAATATTGATAGAGTTTTTGCAGTTTTTATATCTCTGTCCAACATCTGGTGTTTTTTTTCCTTTTTTATTATTTGTGTGTTTCATATTAAAGGTTTTCTTCAGTTTTCTGTTGGTTTCTGTTTCTCTATTCGTATTAAAAATTGGGACATTATTTCATGATTGTAAATTATAGCTCAGTAGAACTCTAAATAGATAAGAGAAAAAAATGAGGCATTATGAAGCTGATGGTAATCCAAGAATGTGGGGGAAGTATATTAAATTTAGTTAATTACTGGGTGGTTTTCTTTCTTTCTTCTTCTTTTTTTCTTGATCTTTATAGGAGGATGTGTTTCCTGATTTTAGATAAAGCAGTATGGAGAGAGATATATATAGAGAGAGAAACATTGATCTATTGCTTCCTACATGCACCTGGGATTAAACCCACAACCTAGGTAGGTATGTGCCTGACTAGGAATTGAACCTGCAATCATTTGCATTTGGTGTACTAGATGATGCTCTGACCAACTGACCCACCCAGTCAGGGTGCAACCAGATGGTTGGTTTTATTGGGGGAATCCAATGTTAGAATCTATGTCTTATGTCTTGGGCTGATTATATTCCTCAGAGATGCATCTTCCCATCTTTTAATGTTTCGAGGGGGAAAGTCTGGTTGTCAATGTTCTGGAAGCTGAGTGGGAAAAAAGGACAGAGGTGTTTCAAAACTTACTACTTATATTGTCACTTAAACTCCACCTCCAACATGCTATTCTCAACCTCAGTTGTGTCTGATGTCCCCAACCAGTGCAGACATTGACTGTCATGGCTTTGCCAGACAATTAACCTCTAATCTTCAGCAAGAGCAAATGATTGGCAGTCACCTTGGCTAAGTGGAAAAAGGATGACTTAGCCAGTGGGTTGTTAACTACATTTAAACAAATGTTTTAACCAATCCTCTTGTTTGCAGCCCACTTAGACACCACTCCCTCCACTTCCTCCTGAAGCCCTTGGGACTTCAGTGGTACAGATTGAGTACTTCTCAAGTTTCTCACAAGCCAGTTTAGGATTCACTTTTCCTTGTTCTGCTGGGCAAATTGCCACTCTTCTTTCTAATTTTCCATTTTCAGAATTTGTTGCCTTTACCTTCTCTTTCATTTATTGTCTTTGTGGCTTAATTCCATTTACCTTTGCCTTATCTCTTTATTATTATTATTTTGGGCTTTCAGGGGGTGGCAGAGGTAAAAGCAAAAGTGTAGTTCAATATACTATTTTTAACATAAATCACTGATAAATTTGTTAACCTTTCTGCTATCAGTGTGTTTGCTTATAAAGGGAATGAAATTTAGGCTCATGATGCTATTTATAAAATATAATAACTTTCATCTGCATATCACTTTACACTTTATGAAGTGTTTCACACAGGTTTCATTCCATCCTCCTGATACTTTTATAAGTCAGGGTAGGTATTGTTAGTTTTTTCTAAGTGGAAACTGAGGATCACAGAGGTTCGTATGCCGAAAAGTCACTCTGCCAGTAAGGGGTAGAAATGGATCTGAAGCCTTTTGTCCATGTGGCCTGATGGAGCTATTTAAACAAACATAGGATGGGGAAAAATGAGAGAATACTAGAGTTGATTCTGGAAGCTGTCTGAATGTCTACATAATTTGACAAAAATAAAGGTATTAATCAGGAATAAAAGATCCCAGTTTCTACCAAGCAAACATTAAAAACAAATAAATAAATAAACAAAAAGCATATATATCTGTGGTTAGGGAAACAGAATGAAAACTAGAAATGTAATCAAGATTTTAAGACATCAAATTAGATTCCCAGGTAAGAATATATATACTCAAGTCATTACCTAAGCACAAAACCCTATTTCTTAAGGTTAAATACTTATTTTCTTATCTCAGATGTCCTCTGGGAATGTTATTACCTTCACAGCCATTCTTCTATATTAAAGTAGCACTGAAACACAGAAATGAGCAGTGTCTGTCATTCCATCTACTAGTATGTTTTGTTTTCTGTTTAAAGATTTTATTAATTACTTTTAGAGAGAGGGGAAGGGAGAGAGGCAGAGAGGGAGAGAGACATCAATGTATGGTTGCCTTTCACCTGCCTCCAGCTATAGAGCTGGCTGGAGACCTGGCTTGCAACCTGGTTATGTTGTCCTGACTGGGAATCAAACCAGCTTTTATGCTGAGTTATAAGGCCCATTCTGAAGAAAAATACAACTAGCTTTGGTACTTAAAAAATCATTTCTTTTCTCCTAATTCTGTCATTTTTATCTTTAGTCCCTTATTTGGTTAATTTAGAAAAATACTTTCTTTCAAAGGAGGATCCAAAGGTGATGTAAAGAAGAAAAAGGCAGTCTCTTCCCTAAAAAAGCCTTTATCATTTTAGGGAACAAAATACCACATTATAGCTATCATTTAGTGAAGTCAAAATCTCAGATCCCATCAAGATATGGGATACTCACATCCTGTCAAAATATATCACTTAGAACCATTCATTCATTTATTCAAAACATGGAGCTACTTCCCTGTGCAACTATTGAGTGACTGTGGTTGACCTGGTTAGATCAGTGCTATGTTAACCTTGGGATTTTCTATGAGAGGGATGCGACCTTTCAGACTATTCTCTGAAATTGTGCCTTTGACCCCAATGGTTTTGGTCAACTCTGCCTTGATGTCTGGTCTCTTAGGTCTGCTTTCACGTCCTCCCCACAGTGTTCCACTATAGCATGTAGGGGATAGCTGTCCACCCCTTATTCTCTTTGACATAAACTTCAATAATATATCCTCCTCCTTCTGAGGTGACAGCATTCTGTTCTCTCTTAGTAGGGACATAGTGGTGTACAAGGGGAGGAATGAAACCTTGCTTTAGGGAATATAAAAAATATTGTCCATTTCACCTTGCCAATTACATTAAGCTTTATGAAGAAATAAATAGAGGGTTAAAACAAAGGATAATAGGAGAGTCCTGAATTCATTGGGATGGTTGCAGATTCTTTTCTGGAGAAGGAATTAACTGGAACCTGAAGGGGCAAAAAAACATGCAAAAATATGGATCCCAGACAGAAGGAACCATAAATTAGTTCCAAAGAAATAATATAATTCATATCCTTTAGTTTAGTAATTAGAAATGACAAACAGGAGGCATAAAGTCTTGGTACTAGAGGTCTATTCACCCAAACAATTCCCAATTAGATGCTCCCCTTCCTTTCTCCACTAGAGGTTAGAAGATAGAAGGCGAAAATTCCCAGTCACAATGGAAGTGAGGCCTGGCCACATGACACCATTTCTGTTGTTGAGATGTAGGAGCAAACCCTTTATGGAACTTTCCTTTTGTAACTAAAAGGCAGAGTCCACAAGGAGTCATTGTGTCTTTGCTTTTCCTCTTTTTTTTTTTTTTTTTTTTTTTTTTAAATCTGCCTGGAATGCATAAAGTATCACTTTGGTTTTGCAAGGCTGAGAATGAGCAGTGAGACAGGAGGAACCTGGATCCTTGGCATGGTGATGTGGCTGCCTACCTCCAAGTGAGAAACTATATAATGGTAACTTATTTTTTTAGCACTTTCTAGGCTGTTTACTTGAATTCATTGTTAATCCTCATAAGATCTTTAAAAAGTGAGTACCATTATTATCTCAATTTTTAGATAAGGAAGCTGAGGCATGATAAGGTTGAGTCACATGTCCAAGTTACTCAGTGAGTAAGTGGGGAAGCTGGATTTTGAACATAGGTAGTATGCTACCTGATCTTGTGCCCTTAAGCATTGTTCTAAATGCCAGTGTTGATTGGGTTTTCTGTTACGCATAGATGATTGCAATCCTAACTAGTGCATACCTAAAGGGAGAATAAAATTTAAATGGGAACTTTTATATTATCATATAAACAGAGATCAGTGCAGTGTGTTGACAGAACATGGCAAGTTGGACAACAATGTGATGAATTTTTGGTAAAAAATGAGATAAAGATGTAGACAGAGAATATAGCAGTTATCAAGAAAAGGAGCTATGGAAATTAGAATATTTGCCTAAAAACACGCAGCTCTACCAGAGTTACTACTAGATGAGTGACCATGGCCTAATATATTACCATATATTTATAAGATTTAAATCATTCTAACTGTGAACCTCACTTTCCTCAGCTCTAAAGTGGGCATAATAATCATTCACATCTTTCAGAGTTTTAATGCCCTAGCAAAGGCTTTGCTCATAGTAAGACTTCAGTAACAGTAGCCTGAAAAACATCAATGTTTTATGCTTATCTCATGTTCATAGTAATAATTGTCTAGAAATAAATCTTCAATTCAAAATGCTACATTTGGAAACTTGGACATATCAAAGATGAAGAGGAAATAAATATGACCTTTTCTTTGATGTTAGCAGTAAAGTATTTTTTTTTTTTCATATTCTAGTGGAAACCCAACCTTATTACGAATCACTGGACCTAGGACACCACTGTTGAAATAATTTAATTTGAGGTAGGACTGACAGCATAATATTTCTTCATGGTATTAGTCAAGCAGAGATTTAAGGAACACACCTATTGACTTCAAAGGTGCCTTTTTAAAAAAGGGAAATAAAAGGAAATAAATATCCATGGGAACATGATACAGTAACATGATTTCCATCCTGAGTTTTGGCAAATAGGACTAACTTGCAACCTGTTTTTTGAGAACAACAATTGTTTCATAACAAGGTAAAGGAATTAATATAAAAGGTTAGTTCAAAGCATCTGGGAAAAAAGAGGGACACAAAGACAGTCACTCTCTTCTTTAATGAACCCCCATGCGGAAAGGAGCTGCTGTTGGTGAACTGGTACCTGTGGCTTTGAACTGACTGTGACCGAGACAGTGAAGAGTCATTTCACACTCCATGAGTGAGCTAGCAGATCTCTAAAACTTCCCAGCTCCAAAGAGATTAGAGAAAGCATTCTCTGCTAGTGGCTTAAACAAAAATGTGGAGCAACTGTAAAGTGATGGACTGCCAGAGGGCTCTGATAAAATCTTCATAAATCACTTATTTTTCTTGGCTGTTTTTTACATTCAGTGAACCAGCCTGAAAACTGCGAGTGACGTGTGTGTGGGAGGGTGATGACTGTCTATAATTTTGTCACAGCCGCTGGTCATGTAGATGGAGCTCTGCTTTCAGACAGGATAAAGCCTGCTGCTGGCTCTCCTGTTCCAGAGAAGCAGGGCAGATAGGTATTCTGGTCAGAGAAGTGCTTTTATGTAGGCAGTTGCTTTCCCTAGTCCAGGATGCAAAAGCAGAAGGAAAGAATATAGGATCACCTGTGTCCCCAGAAGGCTCTGGGTGTGAGGCAGCCCTGGTATCCTGCCTACACAGGACAGGGAAGTCACCTAGAGATCTGTATCCTTTCCTGTAGAGCATACATAATGACCCACAAAGGAGACAGACATTCTGGAGATCAGACTATTGCTGGGGACTTTCCAGCAGATCATTTCCTCTACTGTTCCCGGAGTCACAAGTTCATACATAGCAGTATTAATTATATTTTCTAGTATATGGAGATCGCCATGAAGGATCCACTTTGCTACTGACCCCATGACTACATATGGGTTGTTTTTCAGAATATCAATCTCTGTAAACATTTTGCCTAAAATACCAAAAAGCTACCAGTTCCAATAAGAAAAAAAATTATTAAAATATGACCAAATAGCAAATTTTGAACTTTTAGTCTATCTAGTAAAATAGAAGAGCTCCATAATGAAGTCAACGTCTAGTGAGGGTCTATTATAAAGAAGTTTCATGTACATTGACATTTATTCTTTTACAACACAATGGTATAGACAGGACAAAAATTATTATTCTCATTTTGCAGATAAGTAAACAAGGAGGGCCTGCTATGATAAACCAGTTGCTCTTGGTCTAGCAACTGAAAGAAAAGTCTCATAAGGAAGGGCAGAAAAATCTGTTGAAGTTGTTATTCCCATCTAACTGGTGACTGGGTGCAATTAGATATTTCTAGCCCATTTCTACCTGGGTAGAACCTAAGCATAGAACTTTGTGCATTGTAGTAGACTCTCTTTAGTATTTTATTTTAAAAATCAGTGGTTAATAACAATTTAAATATCATTATATGATATATAAGTTGCACCAGAAACTGTTCTAAAATCTTTACATTATTGTATTTAATTCTCATAACAACTCTGTAAGGTGAATACAATTATTATCTTCATCTTGCAGAAAAGGAAATTTTAAGAACAGAAAGGGTAAGTGGCTTACCAATGTCACACAGACTAACAGTGTAAGGGTTCATATTTTTAAAAAGAATACACAAATGTACTACCCTAGTATCAACATATTAGGAGTCAAATTAGTATTGTGAGGGTAGTATGAGCAAATGAAAAAACTAAAACTTATTACCTATAACCTTTTTAATTACACCATAAGAAGGAATTCCTGAGGCACCTAAAATTTGTTTTAGTGATTTACGCTTTTATATAAAAGTAGCTTTGAACTACGCCTGGATGAGCTTTGCCTTTTGTCAATGATAGGCTCTGACCTTAGGTAAGATATGAAGGACTACAAAAAAGAGCACTGGTCCTGAATTCTTTCTTCCGTTTCTGTGAGAACAAGGCTTCACTGGTAAAAGTTTAAAATGACCTGGTTTCTTTGGGCCCCTGTTAACAACTAATGATGAGTTTTTCATTTTCATCTCATTCACCCTGTTTGATGTATATTACATTCAAAAAGTGAACGAAGCTGTGAAGTGAAGTCCTGGGTACAAAGTGCTGTTTGCTCCTCTCATGTCTGAATCTAAGTACAGTACTCCAGTGGTGATGTGTGCAGGGCAGGGATCTGCATACCATTGTGTCCAAGTTCCCTACTTGCCGCTGATTGCTCACATACTTCTGTGAGGTAAAGAAAAAAAATGATGCACTGCTCATTTAAAGCTTTGCTTAATCAAATATCAATGTAATACGATACACAATCAGGTTTGCTCAGTTCCTCGGAGTTCACACAGAGATCACAGGAAATACTATTTCAATAAGCCAGGAAATGGAAATTAACTAATGTAACTTATACAGTTGAGACCCAGTCAGTTGGACTCTAAATTGCTAGCTAGCTCTGTCTCTTAACTCCCTTTCTCCTTCCTTCTTCCTCCCTCTTCGGCCACATTTCCTCCCTTTCTTCCTTTTCAAGGACATTCTATCTTTGATCACCTAAAGAGAATACATCATTATGAAAGCCTATACTAGGGTGCTTATTTACATTTTCCACTTATCTCAAAATACACTTTCATGATCTCAGTGTGCCTCTAAAAATGGGAAATAATCATTGCAGCAAGGCCTAGAGAAGAAAACATGAACAACAAAATAACAATAGTCTTTTCTGGTGGGTCACAAAAGTTTCAAGCAGTCTTGGAAGTATTTCATTGGTTTTGTTATCCATGCTTTTTGGCAGGTATAGTGATGCTTTGGATAAATTGGAAGTTTTGCATGTGGTTAACCTCTGCATTCAACGTGATATTTCAGATAGGTAGGCATGGGTTATGATTGGGTCAGTTTTCTTCTTTATATGTTTGATTTTAATGGACTTTGAACAAGTTTCATAGTTACTGTTGCCATCACTGCATAAGGACTGTCAGCTCACACCATGGCAAGGTGGGCTCCTGGCTTGGGCCTTTGCCTAACCAGGACCTGAGTATCACAAAGATATAAAAATATATTTATTAAGGGACACATGGTCACCTCTGTCATGAGGGATCTAGTGCTCAGTGCTGAGAGTGAATAAAACATAATCTGAAACACCTGCTCTCAAGGCTGTCTCTGTTCAGGCCCCAGAAAGATGCTTCACCGTAACGTTTGTCCTTGAAACAGCCCTGGGAATGTTATTGGGGTGTGCTGCTGCTCATATGGCATATGGGTACTCCTAGGGGTATGGATAATGTAATGGCAGAGGAACTTAGTTTATAAAAAGAGTGAACTCATATAAAAATCAAATCCTTTCAGAGAGCAAGAATATTAAAGTCTTAAGAAATAGTGTTCTAGCAGTGTCAACTGTCAATATTCTTGCTTCTCTTCATGTTCCAATCCATGGTTCTGCTGAAAATCACATATTAGTATAGCATTTTCATGTAGTTGAAAATGGTGATTGAGGAATATTTGGCAAAATTAAGTAATATTAATTATTTAATTATTAAATAAAATTAATTACTGTTAAAATAATAGGTAGTAGTGCTAACGTGAAATATGACTGATTATTTTCATTGACAAATAGGTAAATTTGAATGCCAATAGGCTTCTATTTTACTAAGGTTAAGGCAAAATTAAAGTTTCATTTTAATATAATAAACAGGTTATGATTTTTATGAAAATTTTAAAATCTAAATGTTGATATTCATAATCGTAATTTGTACTTCATATTTTAATTCTAATAGATAAATGAATCATTTGAAAGAAAACATTCAACCACTATTGGAAAGTAATTTCAATTTTCTGATTTTAAAATTTTAACTTACATTTTTGATGAAAATATGTACACAAATTTTGAATAATTTGAATACATAAATCCTTCATCAGTGTTGCCCAATAGAACTTCCTATGATGATGGGAATGCTCTATATTTGTGCTATTTACTATTTAATACAGTGGCTACAAACTACATGTGACTACTGAACACTTGCACTATGGCTAAAGCCACTGAGAAACAAACTGAAATGTGACTAGGTATGCCATACAGAATAGCATAGCTTCAAATCACAGCTGTCACTGGAACACAAATTATGTGACAAGCTTTATTATACTTAGTGATTTTAGTAAAATAAAGGGAAAATCAATTTTATGGAATACTATAATAATGGATGAATTATGTATGTCTTTATTACTTGTCCATACAGACTAAGAGAAAATCCAGATACTCATAATGACATATTCAGCTGTCTTTGATGTTTTGCTGACTTTTGTCATATAAAAACTATGGGTTTTCTTATCTTTCAATATAGTTACATTTGTCAAGGTAGGAAGATAATAACAATCACTTCCAAGCTTGATTAATAACTTAGCAATAGTTAGATGCCCCTGAGTGTTCTAGTTCTAAGGCTTTTCCACACTGTTTCACTGAGGTCATCAGGGATTGAGTCCCAGTTGTCCACAGTGGTAACCTGCTCATTAATACACCTTATAATGACTTTCCCCTCTGTCTCATTTCTCTTCTACTGCTTTCTGGCATTAATTCCTCACTAAAATCTACTTGTCCTTAAATCCTTACTGCCAGGTTTGTTTCTGGAGAGCCCAGCCTACGACTACCTCCAGCACATAGCACAGTGGCTGGCACATAGTATGGCCTAAATAGATGTTAGTTGAAAGAATGAACATACTTTGTAAATGAAATCCTATCCTAATATTGTTTCTCATGCAATGTAAAGAAGTTACACAGAAGAGCTGAGATGGGCTTTTATCTCCTCTGGATCCTTCATGTATCATCTATTAGAATAACAGTTCCAATAGAAAGCACATTACCACTCCAAAAAAAAAAAAAAAAGGGCTCTATCATCGTGCTCACAAAACCTCAACAAAATGAAAACCCAGGTAGCAGATTGTATCATCCTCACCTGCTCCAATACTTCAAATGTTCATTTCCTAGAGAAAAGGCATAACAAGTACTTGTTTGGGAGAACTAAAAGGATGATGTAAGGCCATATTAAAAAGTAAATGATTATTAACATAGTTTTTTAAAGAGCACTCTTGAAAGGATTTAGTAAGTGGAGTTCCTGAAGAAAGAGGAGCTGCTGGTTGGGACACGAGGCAAGTTGTCTAGTAACTAAATGTGGTGTCCACTGGAGACACAGACAAGGTGATGAGGGATCAATGTAGTTTAAGGACCTTCGTAAGCACTAGGCAGAGGAAACCCCAAGGCACACCTGTATCAGGAATTTGCCTTCTTTCCCATGTCATTTCCTGAGCCAGAACACCGTGATACTCCTGATTAGTTATTTTGGTTTCTAATTTGACCTCTTCCCAGGCCTTCTATTGTGTTCAGTTAGCTAGGCCTGGCGTCGGTAGCCGTTTGGTACTGGCTCGTTATGCGTATCCACGGGGAGATAGGGTTTTGGGGCTGTTGGTTTGTTTTTGGTAATTTTACAAAGTGAGCCTCTTTTCTGAAACATTCCTAGTTTTTTTACTCACTTATGTTAAAATAACCATCCTATACCCCACATGGTAAATTAAATCTTTCAAGACGTTATTCGACTCATTACCCACACATCTCCTTCTTTCCCCTTTCCTCATTCTTTGCACCAGATACAGAAATCACTGGTCAGGTCCAAACCCTCGTTTCGGCGCGACGCCGCTTCCCGTGCGCGCACTGCCTGCCGCCCGCTTTGGCCTACTCTGGACGGAGGAGGCACGAGGAGGCGACCGAGCGCGCGTCCTGTCTCGCAGGCTCGGGGCTAGAGGACAGGCACCCGTCTGTCTGCGGGGCTCACAGGGCAAGCGGGAGTGCGGCGGGGTCGCGGCGCTCGCGGCTTCCGCCCCTTCTCCTGGGGTCCGCCAATTGCATTCCGTCCGGAGCCCTTCGGGGTCTCCTGGCTCGCCTTTCCCGCAGCCGCCGGGGACAGCGGGCCTAGCGGCTGCGGTGCAAAACTAGCCCTGCTCGGTAACACTGGAGTCCGGCGCGGGGAACGGAGCTCCTTCACCGCTGTCGCGGGGCTGCAGGCCAATGGTCCTGCTCTCCACTCTAACTACTAGCGGTTCTTGGCCCGGGACAAACTTCTGGCCGAGACGCGGCCTCTCGCCAGGTCAGCCACAAAACAGTAGACGCTTTTAGGGCCAGGAGGTGCACGGTGTGGAAAGCCGTCTCGCCGTTCCTCTCCGCGCTCGCGTGACGCCGCGTGCGGAGCGGCGGCGGCTGCGGCCGCTGGCCCAGATCCCTCCCCGAGGCGCCGCAGCCGCCCAGCTCCCGGCGCGAGCCCGCGGGGTGGGCGCTCCCGCTCACGCCCTCTAGCGGACCACCGCGGCGCCTGGCGGCGGTGACGTGGGGCTCTCCCTTCAGCCGGCCTGCGGGGCACTGCCAGTCAGTCGCGGAGCAAGAGCCCGGCGCGGAGCTGGCGCGGGCTCTGCCACTGGCGCGCCGCCTCCCGGGGGCTGGGCTCCTGGCTCCGGGCTTGCCGGAGGAAAGGCAGCGGGCAGGACGCGCGCCTCGGGTCCCGAGCAGGGGAAGGAGAAGCGGCCGCGCGTGCAGCCGCCGGAACGAAGGGAGGATTTTGGCTCTGCCGACGCGCCCTTCGCTCCCTCTCGCAGCAGCACCAGATTCCGAGTGGGGTCAGCGGCCGAGGAAGAGGACACTGGAGTCTCTCCCCTGGTCCCGGGAGCCGCTGGAGTTCGGAATTCTGCAACTGTTGACACTTTGGAGGACTGGTTCTGTTTTTGGCTGTTTACCCTTCTCTTCTAGCTGCTTGGAATCCCAAGCTCCCGTCCGCCTTCCGCCCTCCGCCCTCGCGCGCCCACCCAGCGCCTCGGGCAGCGGCCGGGCGCGCACTCCGGCAACATGAGGCGGCTTGGGACTTGCCTGGCGACTTTGGTTGGACTTTTGCTAACTGCGGCAGGGGAGGCGTTTTCAGGTAAGCGGGGCCACTTTTGCCGTCGCCTGGGGCCTGGGAGCGGGAGCCGGGGATGCCGGCAACTCCCGGAGCGGGAGCGTCTGAGGCCGGCGGCCGGTCGGGAGGGGGCGCGGCGGGCCGGGCACAGCGCCGGCCCGTGTGCGGTCGCCGCGTGAAGGGACGGGGGGGAAGGCGGGCGCCTAGAACTCGAGCTGACCGAGTGGAGGAGGCTTGCGCACCGGCCTCTGAGCCCAGGCCCCCCTCTGGGCCCCCGCTCCTCCGCGGCCTGGGCCCCTGCCCGGGGCGGACAGCCACCGCTCCGAGTTCCCGGCCAGTTCCGAGAGGGACAGAAAACTTTGCCTGAAGTTCGGAGTCGCAGCCGCCGGGCGCCGGGCGTGGGCGCTGAGCCGTCCTGCGGACCCCGAGCCGTGGCCGGGAGGGATCTGCAGTCTCAGCGGCGGCCGCAGCGACCGCCCCGACCCAGCCGCAGGTCCAGCGACCGGCAGCCGCCCAGCACCCTGCCCTTCCTGCCGCCGCCCCGGGCGGGTCGTCGCCGGTGACCTGGGCTCATCCCGGCGGTCGCGCGGGGCTCTGGGAAGCCAGGGCCGGAGTTCCTGGTTCTCAGCGGGAGGACCCGGCGGCCCGGAAGGGAGTAGCCTGGACCCCAGGCCTCGCGCCGCGGTGGCCGGGCGCCGGCCGGACTCCACTTTCCCACCTTCGACCCCCAGCGGAGCGCCGCTGGTTGGTGGCAACTTTGTTGGCTCCGTCGCGCCGCCCCGGGGGTCCCAGGTGGGCAGGAAAGGGACCGCAAGTGCGTGCAAGTGTGTGTGTGCATGTTGAGTGTGTGTGAGTGTGAGAAAGAGAGAGAGAGAAAGAGGGAGGGAGGGAGGGAGGAGCGCGGGTGCCCGGTTCCGGGTGAGGGGCGTTTTGAGCCCGGAGGAGCCCCTGGCGGAGAGGACCTGTGGCGGCGCGTCGGGGGTCTGCGAGGGGTCGAACCCGCCTGGATCCCGATCCACAGGGGTTATCTCTGTCTGTATCGCCGCTAGTACCGGCAACAGTCGTGTGGCTAGAAAGCAAACGCTTGCACATTTGCACACTTTCTCATGTGTGTTAGTTTCATTAAGGTCCAGCTACAGTGGTGGCATTGGGATTTTTGCTTTCCTTTCAATAAAATACCCGTTAACTAGCCTTAAATTTGGTTTGTAAAGGTTTCCATTCTCGAGGAATGAGCAAGTTGGTTTGTATATGTTTTTATTTGTGTATTTATTTAGTAGTTTGATGCAGACTTTCACTGGCAGTAAACGCTTATATTAAACATTGAGGACATTTGGCCCTTGCCTGTGGAGGCACACACAGTTTTACTTGTTGGAGGCCAGGTTCATTCAGGCACAAAAGGCTGTCTCCCGCGTCCCTTGGCCACAGTTGGCGGCAGCGATGAAGTTGAGCTTGTCTTTAGTTGGCCGATTGGCTCAGTGCTGTGAAACCCAAACCATCAACTTCAGCAGAGAAGTAACCTTTTCCTAACTTGATTTTCTTAACTGCCTGGTAGTTGCGCTTGCTCTAGAGGATGCAACAAAGTGATACATTTCTGTCTGATATAAGATTAGTGGGAGATTTTGGCCTGCATTTTTTTTTTTTTTTTAATTAATGAAATATGGAGTAGACTTGCCAGTTACAGAGCTTCATAACTCACTAGTATTACAAGGCAAGTGTGAGAACTTTAGAACTGTAACTTCCTGCTTGAGGTTTGTTTCAAATTAAGTTGTGTTAAATAGCGTTTGGATGAATTTTTAAGTTGTGTGCAAGAGGATGGAAACAAATATTTATGTAGTTTATTCACACAATTAGTTCCTCATCATTAAAAGGTATTTTAGCCTGGGTAGTTAAAGCTATTTGTTAAAGCTGATTTAAATGATCAAACCAAAAGAGACCTTTACTACAATTTTGCCAGTTTTTTTCTTAGAGGAAAATACATCATTCTGTTTGAGTCACCACATTGTTTCTTGAAGTGTGCTTTCTTTCTTTTTCTTTTCTTTCTTCCTTTCTTTCTTTTTCTTTATTTTTTAAAAAATTTTATTGTTGTTGTATTACATCCACCCCCCCCTTTTTTTTTTTAAAGCCAGAGTTATCTACCTTGTGGGCAAAGGGGAAATGAAGTAGAGTATCTGAGATATTGCTTAGAAATGTTGACATATTAAAAACCTCATGTTGGCAAATTTTATGTGTGTAAGGATCAGCTGTATTGCAGCCCACCTTTCCCCACCCCACCCCTCTTGTTTTCTCTACCTTGTGTTTTAGGTAGTACAGCTATGAGGCACTTACTGCTTTGGACGCATCCAGGTTTTGTTTTTTGTATGTTGAGAAAGTTAATTATAATAGTATGAATGACACTGATGCATTTTTAAAATTTTGTTTTATTTAACTTTAAAGATTTTATTATCTTTAGAGAGGTGGGGAAGGGAGGGAGGCAGAGGGGGAGGGAAACATCAATGTTTGGTTGGTTGCCTTTCAGTTGCTTCTAGCTTAGGATGTGTATGGAGACCTGGCTTGCAACCTGGTTATGTGCCCTGGCTGGGAATCAAACAAGCAACCTTTGGGTTTGCAGGCCAGCGCCCATCCACTTGAGCCACCAGCCAGAGCTCATTTTTTTTAATGTTAATGATTTTTTTAGAAATTAATTGGCTACTTTTCACCTGACATGGGGATCAGTTTTAAAGATTGTAAGCTTCTTGAAGGCAAAATCATTTTTTTCCCCTCTTGGTTCTCCATAAAACACTTAACATGTAGAGCTTTAGACCTAGTAGGGATTTCATTATCTGTTAAATAAATTAGCAATGTGAATCCTGATCATTTGAAGCCATTCAAACTGTATATGAATTGACTGATACAAAAGGAAGAGAAGTGATTTTTAGAAATTAGAATTGGCTTGCCTTTTTCCTTCATTTGATAGGAACATGTTCTTCAGGGGTCCTTTTTAGGCCACCCCAATGGACTAAATCATGAAGTTTTATGTACCTATGATTTACATACAAGGTACTTTACTTATGCAGTACTTCTCATTCACATCCTCTTTTGGAATAAGTTTGGAATTTACAAGTATATGATTGTTAATCATTTCTGGAAGTGTACTACATATAATCTGGATGCCAGACATCAGCAATAGAGTGCTAAATTTATTATAAGAAAGAAAAAGAATAATTAGATTTTTAGTCCTTGAAGACTTTTTTTTTTTTTACTATAAACATTCCATTTAAAAATTACTATCCAATTTGATAATATTTCATTTGTTAGGCAAAATATTAGAGGCTTACTTCCTACCTTCTAGGCTTTCAATGAACATTAAAAATAATTTTTGTAAAAAGGCATATAAGTAAGCTCTTAAGAAGAAGGTTAAATCATTTTACTTTTGCTTGAATTTTTTTTCCATAATGAGACGTCAAAAAGCTGTCAAGTAATTCCTCTTTGACCCAGTTTCTCAAAGGGCCAAGGTGTAACATATACAACAATGTGTTTAGTATTACATTATAATAGGATTGATGTGTTAAGTTCTGTTAAGTAAGCTTTTGGTCTGCAGAAATACAAATACACATGGACATGGACAACAGGTGGATTGACTTTGGGGGGGAATGGGTGGGTGGGGAGGGAAACAGAGGGGAGCAAAAAGGGGATGGATGTAATACAACAACAATAAAATTTTAAAAAAAGAGAGAAAAAAAATACAAACAGATTGGGCCCTTTGTTTCGCTACATTGTTTGGAATAAATTAAACCTTAACATCGTAACCTTGTGAGTTTGGGACTCTTGTTGAGAAATTCATTTTTCAAAATAATCTTTCAAGGACAAATGTGGTGAAAGAGTTAAATTTAGTAGTAGTGTACTGGTGTTTAATTTCTTAGTTTTGGTCAGTTGTTAACATTTGGGGAAGGCAAGTGAAATGTATAGTTGAAATTTTTGCACTGTTTTTTGCTACTTTTCTATAAATCTAAAATTATTTCCAAATATAAAATTTGAAAGTGTTTAAATTTGCAGAGTGGAGATAGATTTGTTTAGCATTTTGACTTTTTCTTTTTTGGATAACTATAGAGTCAAGACATTTTACATTTCTGTGGTGCTTCAACTAGATTGATAATTGATATGATGAAAATACTTCAAATTGAAAACAGTGAACATGAGAGAAACATGCCAAGAAATTATCATAACATTTTTAGTTTATGTATATGTAAAGAAGTATTGCTTGAGTGCAATAAATTGTTCTGATCTTGAAAATGAAAGGATTTAGTCTCTTTTTGTCAAAGGGTTATTTTATAGATTTTCTTAAAGTATTTACGTATAGTGATATGTAGATACATAAATATATATGTACTATATATAACTAGATTAGTATAATTCTAAGTGAACTTAATAAGTAGTTTGTATTATGTGTTCAGATAATATAAACCCTATATGAATCAAGCATAATCTTTAGTTTGGGAGAAAATAAATTTTAATATGCAAGTCCTTCTTCTGTGACAGTCCTATAAAAGTTGATAACTTTATTTAAACTTTTCATAGTTCCGTAGCAATTGTAATGCATTCTAGGAATCAGTATATTGTATATATCCATTTTGGTAGAGGAACTCTTTTGGATTAAGTTTGTTTCCCTTCAGTTTTTGTTTTATATTTATTTATATTTATTAAGTATTGTAGAGTGAGTGTTATATAAGTATTCTAAGACATAGTTTTCTGTTAGAGTGTCAGTATGTTTGAATAAGTAGTTACATATTTTTCAACAGTATAATGTTTTTTTTCCTAAGGATGGTGTCCATCATGCTTTTAACTTTAATTTTTCTCTTTGAAATTCAACTTTCCCACACATTTCCTTACAGTTTCATATCTTAGGGTGCTTATTATCTTTCTGAATCAACATATTAATAAGCTTATTTTATAAGAAAGTTTAATTATTAAAGTTTTTCAAGCTCACTGTTGAACAATTTTAAAACATATAAAATAATAGAAACTTCCTATCATAGGAAGATTAAGCTTCTCAGGTTCCTAAAATACTGCTGTGGTTTTCAGTTTAATTATCAGGAAGCCTGAGTGTACACTGTTGCTCCAAAAAACTATAGAGAGAAAAAAAAGTAAGGCTGGCGTTGGGTGGGGAGTAGGAAAGCCTTAGTCATCAACCTTGGTAGCCTGTAGTCACCCCCCACCCCTTCCAACCACCACCACCATCAGTGGGGTGGCTGGCAAGGCCAGGACATCATTAAGGGCGGGACTGTTTGAGAAAAATAAAAGGAAACAGGCATGAGAAGGAAAGGGCTGTTATGCTCAGGTGTAAGCCAGATAAGTTTTGGATAGCCTAGCAAGGAAAGGTCACTGTCCTTACATTCTTTTTGCTGTTTATGTGTGGAACATATGGAAAGTTAAGGGAGGATAATCAAAACAGTGACAACATGCAAGTAGATCAAGTGGACATCCTATACCTCAGCAGCTTCAGTGGCTTTGGGGAGGATCTGGAGGTATTGAGCCACTGTAGACAGTGACCTGTGTTCAATCCTATGCTTCTCAAAACTTAGTGTGCCCAGGATCACCTGGAGTGGTCCTTCCCAATGTTGATTTCTATGGTGAGCCATGGTGATTGTGAAGTGGAGTAATTGAGAAGTGGAAGGTCCCCGGAGTAGCTCACTGCATCTCCAGGGGGTCCTTGTTTGTGGCCACACTTTGAGAAATGTTGGTCTGAAAGAATAGTTCTTAAAGTGTCCTTGGACCAGCACTATTAGCATCTGGGAACTTGTTAAACTTGCAGACTCTTGCCATGCCCAGACCTACTGAATCAGAAACTCTGGGCATGCAGGCAGCAGTCTGTTGGAACAAGCCCTCCAGGGGATTCTGATACTTGCTGAAGTGTGACTACTACTGTTCTAAAAGTGCTGAGATCCTCATCCTATGTTTTCAGCCTTTCTTGATGAGAGCTGAAAGAGATCTAGGGGTGAAAAAATACTTTACATTCCTGTACTTATTAGTGTCTTGATGAACACTGCCAAAAATGTAAACAGGTTGATGTAATTGTTAGGGGAAACTGCCAATGTGACATTTTAGATAATAGTCTGATCTCTGGAATATATTGGGTCCAGCCAATTGTAAAAAGAGTTTTCTACAGTTTTACTTACGTTAATATAAAGTTTTAATTACATTTTTAAAAAAATTTTATTTATTATTTTTAGAGGGAGGGGAAGGGAGAGAGGGAGATAGATATCAGTGTATGGTTGCCTTTCACCTGACTCCAGCCTCAGACCTAGCCGGAGACCTGGCTTGCAACCTGGTTATGTGCCCTGGCTGGGGAATCAAACCAGCGACCTTCGGGTTCACAGGCCGGCGCCTTATCCGCTGTGCTACCAGCCAGGGCTTTAATTACATTTTGTTGTGATGATTAGCCATTGGAAATTTTCCTGGATTGATACCATGTATCGAAGACATTTGTTTGCTTGTTGTAATAAGGAAAGAGCTCAATGTGCCTATTAAAAATTATGCCTTTACCCTGGCTGGTGGCTCAGTGGATAGGTGCCATTTGCGAACCCAAAGATTGCTGGTTTGATTCCCAGCCAGGGCACGTAACCAGGTTGCAAGCTAAGTCTCCAGCCAGGTCCATAGCTGGAGGCAGGTGAAAGGCAACCATACACTGATGTTTCTCTCCCTTTCCCTCTCTCTGAAAATAATAAATAAAATCTTTAAATAAATAAATAAATAAATAAATTGCCTTTAATTCACGTAAATACTTATTGAACACTTACTGTTTGTAAGGCCCATTTTTGGTGGGGAAGTATTGGGGTGACAATGAGCAAAGGTAAGAAATACATACTTACTATACTTTGAAAAGTCATCCATCTAGTAAGAGTTTCAAAATCTTCTGAAATGGAAAGAGACAAGGATTGCCTAAGTAAAGAACAGGGAATTAATATACATAGACTTTGGAATTATGGAAATGTGAAACTCTGCCTTTGGAAATGAACTTGATGTTCAAGTAGGCAATGAAGGGTTATCATTATACATCTCTTTTAGAAAATACAACGTGTATCCTAAAATCAAACCTTGTTTTCCTGTTATCCACAAAAGACAATCACTGCATCTCTGTCATTTAACACTTTAGGCAAATAAGAATGATTGTGATGCCATTTAACAGATTTATCTTGCAAATGTTGTCCCCAGACTTTGCAAGAATCAGTTGCAGAGTGCTTTTCACAAGGCAGTCCTGCCTCCTCCTTCCTGCTCCTCCTGCTGTGATCCACAGCTGATCACTAGGTGTAGCTGCATCCCTAATCCCACCTGCCTGAGCCAGAAGGCCGTTTTCTCCTTGGCAGACTTCCTGGACCCACAACTGAAGGAAGGTACACTATTTAGTGGATCTGCATCCATCTGTATGTGCGTGTGTCTATTATAAAATTAAATTCTTTAGTGGAAGTTGTAGTTCCACTAGCAGTTTAGTTTGTTGTTGTTCAAACACCACTCTAAGACAACTTTAGACACATCTGTGACAAACTTATTTTTTGGCTTTAAGGTATTTTGATGTTATGCTGTATATAGCAGTGAAATGAGAAGAAATAGTGTGTACCTGCTAACTAAGTAAGAGTTTATGGTCACGTTTAGGGCCTTCTCCATCAGGCCTTTTAGTAGCAGACCAGAAAAGGCAGTGGAGTGCATGGCTATGTGTGGGTGTGTAACATTCATATGAAGTGCCTTGTGTACTGTGCTCACAGCTGCAGATTACTTCTACAACATTGTTGGTGTGTGTGTGTGTGTGTGTAAAATCAGTAAGTCATGGAAATCTTATGGAAATCTGATTCAGCATGTTTGCCTGCTTACAACTCAGAAGACTAATGAGTTGTTAAAAACTTTTTATGTGAAACATAAGTGCTGGGCCCTGAGTTGAAAGCAAGAAGAGGATGGAGAATGTGCTAGAAGATTCTTGGTTGTGGCACTTACCTTAGAACTGGGGCAAATGTTGGAGGCCGAAGAGCAATTATTACAGGGTATCCAGGAAAGAGTGAATGAGTCAGTTATCAGAGACTTGTTAAAATGGATAAGATTTTAGAATCTCCCTTGGAGGAAGAGGCCGCTGTTTAACAGAATGATTTATTTCAAAATCACAGCAGCCTAAGCAGAAAGCAAGGCATTTAGTTTTTATGGGCTGCAAAATGTAAAAGCTTACAGAGCATCCGTTTGTTTTCAGATGGGTGAATATTCATTTTAATCTCTCATTTCTATTCAATAAGCAGAAAGCAGATTTATTGCATACAATGAAAAGAATATGTTTTAGTTTGGGTTACTGAGGCTCCATTACTTCTCCCCTGTTTCCAGAGATAAAATCAGAAAAGGTTTAAATATAGGCTTTTGACAGTTCATGAAAGGAAACTCACTGGACCACGCCTGTTTTTACAATCCAGTTTTGAGGGATTCTATTTGATCTCTGTTCTTAGTTGGAATAGTTTAAGATACTTTAAATCATGTCATAGCCACATGCTTGAAATTGACTCATTATTTTCTCTCTAGATACAAAATTATAAAGCAGTCTAAAGCAATCCTTTTAAAATAAATGCTGATAATGTATAAATCAAATTACTGCAGTAATCACTAAGTGAATGAATAAATAAATGACTGAGTCTAAGTTCCCTTAGGGAAAATATATTAAGTTTATTACTGTTTCTTTCTATTGAGTTTGACTTTTTAAGCATTTGTAATAACCTTAACGATAGGCTCAGGTGATGGGTTTTGTTCTTGGTATCCTTAGCAAGTTGCTAACCTTAAGGGAAGAAGTGTTACTTTTGTTAATTAAATATGTTAAAAGTAAGTCTGTAATTTATCATGTATAATAAAAATTTATAATTCAGTTATTGCCTGAAAGTATAATGTAGATGTTATACTGATCACTAAAAAAAGAAATTTATTATGCCTTAGATTTATCAAGACTCTTGGCGGGGAATTTGATTTAGTCACTGGTATATTAAAAGAACCATGGTTCACTAGTAAGAAGGGTCCATGACAGAGAATAATAGATATTATCTCTGCAGTTTTTATATCTGATAGAGAATGAAACTAATTTTACCTCCACAGATCTCAGACTTCCTCATGTTAACATCAGCTCATCTATAGTACAGCAGACATGGTCTTGTTCCTTTTTCATACGGTGTGGTACACTCTCAGGTGATGAAACTTAATAAAAAGAGGCTACTTTGGCAACAGTCACAAGAGCTGTGGTCTTAACTTCCTTGACTTTTGAAATGTGGACCACTGAATGTGGTATAAGTCTTCACAATTGTTACCTACTGGCAGTATGTCATATGTGTATATCATGGGGATTCTTGCTCTGTTTCTCAGTTCATCAGTTACCAATTCCATCCTGTTTGTGGTTTGTGTGGCTTTTTAGAAAATCCTTCCCATTTTTTCCAGGGCTGCTTAGTGGTCAGGGAGCCACTCTGGGCAGCTTGTTGACAGTTCTGTGTTACTGACTCTCCTAAGGCATGCCTAGTCACAGAGGGGTTTGGTTAAGTGGAGGGTTTTAAGGCCCTGGTGGTCAACTGTGAGGTCCCTGAGTATGGAAAGAAGGTCAGAGTTCCCTCCCATCCTTTTTCTCACCTGAGCAGATTAGGTATTCCAGATTTTGAATTCTGTTTTTACCACTGAATACCATGTGGCCTTGAGCATGTTAAGTTTTGTGAGCCCCAGTTTTCTTTTCTGGAAAAATATATTGTTGGATCATTGTAAAGACTAAATAAGAGGACTAGTGCCATGATGTTAGGAGGCCTCTTGAGGTGACAGGTTTATGTCAGTACAATAGTGAGAGAAGAGGTGATCAATTTGTTCTGCCCTCATCCATGTCCATTGTAGGTTTAACCATATGAACCCATTTTTATAACCATATGAAGGGTTGAAATTTGGCAATTTCATATTAAACTAAGAGATCCCCTTTCTTGGTCCAAGGCTTTGATGAATGTACCTGAGAGATTAAAACAAATATTGACCCACTTTAGAATAATAATAACACAGATGATTTTAGATCTTTTTTTAACCCTTACCCAAGGATATACTTGTTGATTTTAGAGGGAAGGGAGGGGAGGGGAGGCGAGGGAAGAGAGAGAAAGAGGAAAAGAAACATGATGTGAGAGAAACAGCAATTGGTTGCTTCTTGTACGCACTCTAACCAGGGACTGAACCCAAAATCTAGGGATATTCCCTGACCTGGGATTGAACATGTGACCTTTTGGTTTATGGGATGTCACTCCAAACAACTGTGCCACACCAGCCAGTGCTAGATCTTTGAATTTATAGATATGAGCTGCATTTTGAGATATCTTCAAAGAAGATAATGAGACAAGATGATACTAGGAAGATTATTTTTTAGCACTTACTCCTTTACCTCATACTCACTGAAACATGGACACTGTAGGATTATTGGCCTGAGGGGCCCCATAAGTATGGATCCCAAAATTGGCATTTTGATTGTAGTAATGCTTTAAATACTCACAAACCTAAAAATGGGCATACCAGTCTGTTAAAACATTTTCACTCGCTTATCATTTTGACCAAGGAAGAAAGGTGCTTGTTGAAATGTCATCTCCGGCAAAGGTGGCTTATTAAGTCATGTTAAATATGGCATGCTCAAGTAGCTGTCACCTCAATACGTTGATATCCTTAGATGTCAGATTTCTCATTCGTGAAAGGAAGACATTTGATTCAAAGATCTGTAAGGTCTCTCCAATCATTTAAGAAGCTTCTCGTCTACTGTATCTTAGCTCAAATTAATTTGTCAGATAGAATGGTGTAAGAGAATGAGACTGGGATCAGTGGGTCATTTTTTTTTTTTTTTTTTTTTTTTTTTTTACAATCAGTGGGTCATTTTTAATGGATGAGGATAGGAGAAATGTCTAGAACATTGGGCCCAATCTGAGAGCATGCCTGATACAGCATGAAGTTGCTTGTTAAAAGGTAGTGGGTATTGGGTATTGAAGGGATGTCTGAGGAATTTTAGATGCTACCCACACTTGCCTTCAGCCTCCCCTGCATAAAAGAATATGTGCACAAAGGAAGCTTACTCTTTTCCTTTGCGCTTGAGGATGTAGTTGCCATTCACAGGTGCCACCAAAGGCTCTGCAGTAACTAGGCTGTGATTTTGTACTTTAATATTGGCAACATAGATAAAAGACTTATTTCAGGAGCTTAGAATTGGTAGTTGTAAGTGAAAATCATACATTGAGCACTAATTATGTGCTGGGTACTGTGCTGAGAGGATATGCTATTCTTAAACTTATTGCTGCCCAGAAACTAATAAAAGCTTAACTGAGAGAATCAATGGATGCTTTGGGAGGTAACGCTGTCTCCCTTCCTAACAAAACAAGGTCCTCTGAGCATGTGCTCTGTACACCATGTTATATCTGCCTTCCCCATACCTGCAGATGCAGAATTACCTTTCACTGATTTATGCTTTCATTTGATGCCATCCACCTGTGTTGAGGTGTGTGTGCCCTATGCAAAAGCATTTTAAATGCAGTGTTGTGTTTATTGCAAAGATGTTGAGGCATGTTATATTATGCAGTGTTAAATTTTTATAATGACATCCTGGAAAGATGATTCCCTTCTGTCTGTTAGTTCCAGGAAAAGCTGTGATTCTCCTGCGTAGTTAGTGTTTTCTTCCGGGCAAAATGAATTGTATAACCTATCAAATTTTCCTCTTTATGTTAGTTGTTAGCCAGATTCGAATGTGTGTTCTGAATAGAACAGAAAAACAGAAGCCAGCCTGCATCAAACATGAAATTGTTGGCTCTTATAAGTAATAAAAAAAGCTGTGGGTGGGCATGATGGTTCTGGTGGCTCAATTCAGTCATCAGGGTTCTGAGTCTCCCTCTCTAAGCATCTTTTCCTCTACCTGATGTTTCTAAGTGGTTATAGACTGAGTCCTGCAGCTCTAAGCACAGGGGGAAAAGAGATTCCCTCCTGCAACAGTATAAGTCACTTCAGCTGTTGGGTGAGTCAGTTCACATCACCTGCTTTCACTTGAACCTCCCCCTCTTCTTGGGCCACTTACATGACCAGGGGGGTGGTCAGCACCTGTAAACACATGCAATAAAAGTGAGGAAATGGAGATTTATTCCCAGGTCTGTGGGTCCTATTACCAATTTAGAGAGTGGATGCTTGCTGGGCCAAAAATGCAAGATACTCAGAGCGAGGGTCTGTGCAATAGAACCTCATTTGGCTCCTTTTCTTAACTTGATTCTGAGCTTCCTTTTCACTTTTCTCACTTCATTCTAATTTACCTTGTTGTATTTTATTTATCATTCTAAATGCATTAAATATTTTTAGAATTGAGTTGTGGTAGCAGAAAATAAATGAGCTTCTAATCTTGCTATCTGAGTCAGTGTTCTAAATGTAACTTGTGAGTGTGAGCCTTTCTTTTACTTCCTAGTGACACCGTGGAACATATCCACAGGAGTAGGAAGAGAGTATAAAGTTTTAGCTTAGTTTAGTTCTCAACTTGATTTTTATTTTTTTAAATTTTATTTATTTATTTTTAAAAATTTTATTGTTGTTGTATTACATCCATCTCAACTTATTTTTTAAAGCCTCAAAATCTTTTGGTTAAACAAACTTTTACATAGGTAAGACAGCATAAAAACCTTTTGGTTAAACAAAATGTTTTCTGGGCAGATTTAAAAACTAACTCTCAAAATTGGGGAATAAGTATAATGGTTAGCTATTGTTGTGAAAGAAGCCTCACAAAACTTGGTGGCTTAAAACAGCAACCACTTACTAGTTTACATGTCCCATTGGTGGTCTGTGCATCTAAACTGAACTTGGTATACTTTTATGTTTATGTCTGTGTAAGTTGATCTGGGTTGAGCTCTCTTGATATTTTGGCTATTGGTTGGTCTAGGATGGCCTGGCCTGGGACAATTGGACTCTCCTCCATGTGGTCCTTCATGATACAGCAGGCAGTATTTCCAGAGAGAGGGCAGAGCATGGCAAAGTTTCTTGGCTTATGCACTTTTTCTACTGGTCAAAGCTAGTCACAAGGCCAGCCTACGATCAGGGTGGGGAAATAGACCTCACTCCTTGCTATGTGGGACTGCAGGACCACATACGTGAAGGATACGAGGAGACGTGGGGAATTGGATCTCATTCAGAGGTCTGTCAGAACCCAGTGACAGTACTCGGAGATGCCTTGGCTTTGCATAACACATTTGAAAAGTCACTGGCCACAAAACATAAAAAAAAAAAGGGAATTTAGGATTGAAATAACTGCATTTAAGGGTCCACCCGGACACTTACTGTCATCAGAGAGGGAAGTTGTTTAACTTTAGGGAACTCAGTTCCTAATCTGTAATAGGGTCATTCAGTGGCATTGTGACCCTCAGGCTTACTTCAGATGTCACATAAATAACTGAAAATAAGTAAATAAATAAATAAGACTTTGTTTACAAACTCATGTGCCTCTGGGTATATTCTGAAGATGATCACAGCCTTATTTAACTTGCGTTTTTCCCATAACTGTGTCTTTTGTCAGCTGTGAAAGGCACCTTGCCTCTCTGGGGCCAGTTTTGTGATCTATGAAAAGGGGATGATGTTTATGTTCTTCAGTATCCAGTGGAAAACACAGAGTCTGGTCTATGATAGCTGCTATCATTGTTAGAGCTTTTTGACTATGGAATAGCCTTATGTGTTTTATATCTTCAAACTCCATAGGGTGTGGTTTCCCATTTCTGTCTGATTGATAAACTTACTTCTTTTTTCTCTGGTTTCCAAGGAGCAAGGTAAGAGGAGATATGAATATTGCATGCCACCTGGGTGTTGGATCCTTTACCTATGACTTACTACCAAATCACTTTTATAATATGAAAATGTTGGCACTGTCATTTCACGGTTTATGGAACTGAGGCCCCAACTCATCTTTGGATGTCACACATATGATGGGTACAGCTTTTTATGAATCCCAAAGTTTTCCTTTCCTCTAGTGCCTTTTGGGACCAAAGCCTATGTTCTTGCCCCTGCCTGTTGAGCCCAAAGCACATATCTTAATTTTCAAGTGTGCTTCAATATTTAGGGCAGCTTCTCATTTTGATGTTAAAAACATTGTAGATTTGGGGAATCCCAGCAGTGTAATGTAACTACTTCTATTTCATTGCCCTTTGAATAGTAAATTAAAAGGAAAAGTACTTGGCTTCTAAGTATCTTGAATGAAATTAATTGATTAGAGAAATCCGTATTTTTCATGAGCAGAAGAGGGCAGAATGTTGTCTTCTGTGTCACTTCCAATGCTCTAGATGGAACTGTTTTGTAATTTCTTGTGTTTAGCATCTGGATATTGGACTGAGGTAAAAAGTATAAAATCCTTTGTAAATCTCTTATCTTTGTGTTTTAGTGATCTCACGGGAAAAATGTCACTAAGGCATTTTGTCAGAGATAATTTATTTTAAGACTGATTTCAGGTGAAACTAGGTGGGCCTTTGGAGACTGATGTTAATCACCTTCTTTAGAACAAATTGCTTTTTCTCTTGAGATTGGACAAAGACAAAGAAAGCATGTAGGTCCATATTTGAAAGATTTAAAACAACCCAATGAGTTAGGTCTAACTGTAATTACAATGGAAAAGAACTATCTGGTGTGTGTGTGTGTATATATATATATACATATAAAATAGTCTACAGTACACAGGTTATCAGGTTATCGGGGAGACATGCCAGAATAAACTTTGCAATAATAAAAGTAGATTAAGTGAATATTAAGAGAATATTAGCATTTTTCACAGTGATTTTTAAAACATGGATTTAGATTTTTTTTTTTGCCAAAATAATTTATGAAATGGTGACCATTTAACAGATGCAAATCTATATATAAGAATTTGTTTTGGCGCTGGCCTGTGAACCTGAAGGTTGCTGGTTTGATTCCCCAGCCAGGGCGCATAACCAGGTTGCAGGCCAGGTCTCCATCCAGGTCCATAGCTGGAGGCAGGTGAAAGGCAACCATACATTGATGTTTCTCTCCCTCTCTGCCTCTCTTCCTTCCTCTCTCTCTGGAAATAATAAATAAAATTTAAAAAAAAAATTTGTTTTGGAAAGATTTCTGAGCAGCTGGAGATAAGATGAGGTGGCTTGCTCATTGTTAAGGATGAGGGGGCTCTCAGGACTGGACTTTCAGGTTCCAATGTTTAGTTCTGCTCTCATCTGGAATGTCATTTGGGTCAGGTCTTCTAATTGTGACTCAAGTCCCTCAAGAATAAAACAGATGTTATAAAACTGTGAATATCTAAAAGGATTACGAGTATCAGATTAAATAATTAAAAAATTGCTTTCTTAGCTATGAAGTCCTCACCATACGCAAGCCGTGTTGCTGCCACCCACCTGCTCCGCATTGATTCCCAGGGTTTTGGTTTGAGTGGGACATTCTGTGGAGCTAATCTGTGCTCCTATGCCAGCTTTCAGTGAAAACAGCAAAGCTACTACTAGTCAACAGGTGGTTGCTCTTTATCTCTTAATAAGTGGGAATTAAGTTGGCAATTTTTTCCCTCTTTGGGAAGCTTTCTGAATGCTTTCTGTTTTTGTTTTTGTTTTTCCTATTCTGGGCCACCTGTTGTACCTGAGGTTTATTCTTTCATTCCTCACTTTCCACAGACTAAAATTGAACATAAGTGTGAGGGATTTTGATTAGAAGAATAGCCAAGTGTTGTTTGCAAGACATTGTCTTTTCCAAACAAATAATTAATTATGTAAGACGGGAGGAAATGAGGTTAATTATGTAAGACGGGAGAAAATGAGGCAGCGTGGAGTCCTTCTGCCTTAGGAAGTGGCTGCGCCTGTGGAAGAGGACTCCTGGATGGGCTGTGGGTTGAGGCAATGGGGACCAAGTTGGGTGGGCTACTTAGGACATGAGGGTGTCCAAGACAAGGGTTTCCTCACAAGAGTTCACAGAAAATCTTGAGGGGTACACAGCTAAGCTAAGGGCTGGCCTGGCAAGAGAGCTTAAAGCTGAGTGTGCAGGAATGAAGCCCTGAGGCAGGCCTCTTCAGGGGTCAGCTCACAGTGGCAGGGTGCCCATGAAAATTTCGTGGCTTCCCATGAGGCATGTGTGGAGTATCTGGGTGTGATTCAGAGGGAAGGAAGAGAAAAGACCTTCATATAGTATTTCCTTTCAATGTCCTCACCATCCCCCTACAATGGGATGGCTTTCTAAGCAAGGTAGTTTTTGAAGATAGTATCACATATTTAAAGTAAATGCAGAAGGGAAAAGACCTGGGAAATTGAAGAGGAACAAACTTTTAATAGTTTTTCTCTTTCTTTTAATTGGAAGATCATGTTAGTGACTTGCCTTCCTTCCCTGCTGTGACCTTGCAGTAGCCTGTTTTGCTGTATTTAAGGATGACTGTGCATTAGGGCAATTTGGCCCAAAGCTGGAAACGTGTAGGGGATTAAGGAAGGTTCGGGAATCAAAATCTTGGTGGCTTTTATTCCCATGCCTGCTATCAGGGTCTTAAACTTTCTCTTTTTCCTTTCATTCTTTTCCTTCCTGCATTTTCATCTTGAGCAGTAAGTGGGTTTTAAAAGAAAGTGGTGAACCAAACAGGTATCCCACTGGACCTGAACCATCACCATTCCTCTCTCAATGGAATTATCAGTGGACAGGCTACTTGGCATCCTGTTTTTCCTCTGAAGGATATGGACAGGACAGTGAGTGTTGGTCCAAATGGAGATAAATGCTATGTGAAATGTAACCACTACCATGTCTGTCAGACACTGGCTGGTGCTTATCTGCCTTATTTCCAATCACAGACTACTTAGGGGTATAAATATTATAATATAACCAAAGGACAACTAATACTTTTTGGATACTTAAACTGGGCATTATTCTAAATGCTTTTTTATGTGTATTAAAACTGATAACCACCTAAATTATCCCCATTTTATAGGCTTGGAAATAAGCTCACAAGCTAAGCAGTGTGACCAAGCTCAAGTAAGTTGTAAGGGGAAAGCTGAGGCTTGAACTTGACCAGCTTGAATCTAAGCCTACTAACACATTGTCTCTGTGGATTCTTTGTATCAGGCGGAGTTAGATTCATCCTGCACATACCATGAACTTAACCTGTTTTTGTTTCAAGACTGGATGTTTGACTGGTTAGCTATGAGTCCAGGGAGGGTTGTACAGATGGTTCAGTTGTAAAGAGCATTGGTCCCTGAATATCAGGATGAAAGGATGGAGAACACTGGCTTTCAGGACACTTACCAGGCTAGTCTTTTTACTTTGGAAGATGATTTTCAAAAAAGAGTCAACAAATGAGTTTACTCATTCTGGAGGCTCTATTGTAACATAACCAGCAAAACTGTTAGGATGGGAAACAAAACAAGGGATAGATCTTGCTGTAGTAAAATGGTTTCCCTGAGCAAGGAGCTGATGCAGATAGGTTCCAGAGTCTTGTAGGAATTGACCCTGGTTAGTTGTCTTTTATGCTTGTGCATCCAGTTATTTAAAAAACTGGATACATCCTTGCAAATTGATAAGCTTATATCTGAAATATTGCAACATACATGTATGTAGTTGAGGGGAACTGTATGCCCTATGGTAGATGTTGATATTTTCAAATAAAACATTAAAAAAAGATTTTAATTTATTTTTAGAGGGGAAGAGAGGGAGAAAAAGAGGAAGAGAAGCACACTGTAAGAGAGGAACATTGATTAGTTGCCTCTCACACAACCCCATCTAGGACCTGGCCCACAACCTAGGCCCGTGCCTGACCAAGGAATCAAACTGGTGACCTTTTGGTTCACAAGATGATGCCCAGCCCATTAAGCCTTATCAGTCAGGGCTAAAATAAAACTTTTAGCTTTTATTCAGTTGAAATTTTATCTCCTTTAACTGATATTTACATTTTATTTTCCTATAGAACCTTATCCTGTTATATTCAAGCTCGAAAGCTTTTTTATGGATTACTTACCAAATTCCTGTGCAAAAATATGTATAAAATTGAAAATTTAATTCTATCTTTAATTTTACGGGGCTCTAAAATTCTAAGTGCTAAAGTTTATCAAATTTCATTCTCACTAAAATTATTAGCATATGATTGAATCATTTAAAAATTTATTGGAAAAGTAGGTCAGAGATCAACTGGGCTTTAAAAAATTAGTTCATGTATCTATAGATAGAAATTACTGCTAAATAGGTAAAACACTAACTCTTTTTATTTTTCATTTTCATAAACATGTGATGAGAAACTTGTTCATAAAAACAGACAGGAATAGGGGATTTTGTTATAGCAGTGCAACTTGGAATTGTTTTCAAGTTACAGGCCTAGATTTATGTCAAGAGCTAGCATCAGAAATTATTTTTAATGACTGTAAGCTGACAGTTTGATTAGTTTCATTTTCAAAATTGTTCAAAGCAAATATTGAAAACCAAATAGTCTCTAAAGATTTGTCCTCCAGTCATATACTTTCTCATTTCCCGAGAAAGAAACCAAGTAGACCAAGCAAACCTAGCTTCACAAATAACTGTTGATTACAACTAGTATTTTTTAATTTAAAGGCACTTGTTTATCCCAGAAATGGCTGACAAAACAAAAATAATATTAATTTTAGTGTACTTTACCCCTTGCATACTATACATGCATACAGGCACATACTATTTTTGTCAAACCTTAGAGATGAAGATTTAATCTTAACAGTGAAGGAAAAGTATTTATCATATGATCTGGTTAGCATAACAGCGCTTATCAAAGCTGTCAGTCAAATCAGTTATACTTTCTATCAGAAAAGGTCTAACTTAGTTTTTAATTTTAAATAAGTGTTCATTTTCATTTTGAGGAAAAGTTTTTAACAAGTAAAAAGAAATTATATTAAAAGCAGTTTAATCAAGTTTAAAATGATGTAGATTTAATAGAATTATGTTTTGTAACAAGTTATAAAACCATGGTAAATCTATTCTTTTTTTTATTAATTTATAGTGATATAATGGGCACCTAAATTTTGAGGAATTATAATGTGAGGATTACAATTAAAAAGTTCTAAAGATATCAGGATTCAACTTCTTTGATGTATTCAATAAAAGAGAGCATATGCTACTCAAAATAAATTGACACAGCATCAAATTGGCATGCGTATTTTTATTAAGAGAGAGAAAACAGTAAAGGTTTTATAAGAAAAGGATTGACTTCCATTGGAAAAATTACATTGTAAATAAGTGTTTGATAAAGTGGATTTTAACTATCATACTATAAAATGAACACTAAAAGAGCCCTGGCTGGTAGCACAGTGGATAAGGTGCTGGCCTGCAAACCCAAAGGTCACTGGATCGATTCCCCAGCCAGGGCACATAACCAGATTGCAAGCCAGGTCTCCAGCCAGGTCTGTGGCTGGAGGTGGGTGAAAGGCAAACATACATTGATGTTTTTTTCCCTTTCTGCCTCTCTCCCTTCCTCTCTCCCTGGAAAAAAAAAATCTTTAAAAATAAATTAATTAAATAAACACTTAAAACTAAATATCATATTTTATTGGTAAATTTTTCCTATGTAATTTGAAAAATTTAGGAAGCATCGATTGCATTCATATTTAAAAGAATCAGTGTCAGGAACATCTAACTTCTAGTTATCTGAAGGTGCTTACTTTTTTTTTAAAGATTTTACTATTTTTAGAGAGAGGGGAAGGGAGAAAGGCAGAGAGGGAGATGAACATCAATGTATGGTTGCCTTTCACCTGCCTCCAGCTAAGGACCTGGCTTGCAACCTCATTAACCTCATTATGTGTCTTGGCTGGGGAATCAAACCCAGCAACCTTTGGGTTCCCAGGCTGGAGCCTTATCCACTGTGCCACCAGCCAGGGCATTGAAGGTACTTATTTTTTTTTTAGCTAATGTTATGTTTTGAGTGTGAGTATACATGCTGAAATTCATTTGAATGCATGTAAAAGAAATGTTTTTACATTTAATATTTATCAATGTTATTTTTTTAAAAATGTCAACAATTCTTCTATGAAATGCATTGTTTATGGTCAAGGGAAGATGTATGGTTATTAAATTATATAATATGTCTGTTTTTATAACATTCCACAGGGCTAAAATATCCCATGTCCAGAACATTGTTTTACCTTTAAATGACATATGGATATGATATGGAAAGACATGAAGCCCTATAGTGAGTGTCTGGTTTTAATCATTAAAGAAGGCTTTCTTGAGAGCAATGACTCATAATATTTCTTTGATGCCATACATATTTGTATACTTGAGAGGTATGCCTTCCTTGGTAGGGTTGTGAGGTCTATTGAGAAGGGCAGGCAGAAAAAGAGAACTTAACTGATGCACAGATGGAAGTTGGTGGCCTTTCCCCTTTCAATGCTATATTCCTCTTAATTTTCCTGTAGTTGCAGAGGTCCTGTGTTCTGTGGTTTTGTTGGGACTTTCACACTGACACCTGAAATAATGGAGCAGGGCCCTGTGACTGGGGGGTCTATAGCCTTTATCTTTCTAGATAGGGACCATAATTTAAATAAAAAATGTTTAATTTTTGGACCAGTTTCAGATTCACAGCAAAGTTAAAGAGATTTTCCATCAACACCCTGCCTCCATACATGCATAGTTTCCTCTATTATCAACACTTTCCATCAGAGTGGTTCATGGGTTACAAACTAAGCCTATATTGACACATTATCCCTGAAAGGAGTGGTTCATGGGGTACAAACAGAGCCTGTATATTGACACATTATCACTGAAAGTCTATGGTTTAAATTAGAGCATTCTCTCCTTGTTGTACTGTGTAGAGATTTGGACAAAAGTATAAAGACATGTGTCAATAATTATATGGTCATATGTAGTATTTTCATTGCCCTAAAAATCTTCTGTGCTCACCCTGTTTATTTTCCCTCTGCAGCAAGAGGAGGCAGGTAAACTCAATTCACTTCTGGTGACTTTGGCAAGTATTTTATGTATCAACTACCCCTTCTGAAATCAAAACATGTCATTATGACTTAAAAACAATTTTGATGTTACAAGTTTAGCTTATGCCTCATCATTAATTATGTGAAAACTAAACAATGCTGTAAAATTCTCATTTGATCTGAAAGAATCTTGCAAAAAAAGAGTTTCTGGAAATGTAACTAAATCTCCAGGTAATTGACAGTGTCCAGCTGAATTTTCATCTTCTTCCAGGAAGCAGAAAATTGAGGGAACAAGAAGCACAGGGAATCAAAGGGATGCAGAAAATGGGCAGTGCATCACCCACACACTAAAATTGAGATTTATCCCTTTACTTTCTGTAGTCTTTCTGACATTTCTTTAATGGGAATTGGGTGGGAATTATTACATGGATCTTGAAACACAGGTTAAATGGTTTGTTCATGCCCTAGAAAAAGTCAGAGCTCAGGGTGTCTCGTGGGTTCCAAAGGAAGGTTGCAGTCTTTTGAAATATCCTATTTAGGAAGATAATGATACACATTATTCCTTTACTAATATTAAGTCAAATTTCTCTTTTAAATATCTTTCAGAAAATACAACTCTAGCATCTAGTAAGTATTTTAGTGATTTTCATACTAATGATATTTACAATGTGTTTTGTGGGGAACTGAAATGAAAAAGATGGCAAAATGGTGGATCATCTGAGGTCAGCCAATGGTCAGTGATGGTTTCCAGAGTGAGGGACCATCTGAAGCTCAATTCTTTAAAGGAGAGTGTATACACTGGAACCTAGACAGTGGTACATTGAGATGCAAAATGAGTGGGACTTGATCCAAATATGACAAGTTCACGCCGAAGAAATAAGAGTGAAATATACAGAGAATAACCTGAAAACATATTCACTGAAGCATTATTTAGAGTAGTAGAAATTGGGAAAACCTAAACACTTAATGATAAATAATAGATTAAGTCATGGTATATTCATATAACAGAATGCCATGCAGCCACTGAGAATGATGACAAAGAGAATATTTAAGGATGTGAGATGACCACAATAGAGTGATGTGTGCTAGTTAAACTAGTGACAAGATCATTTGTATAGAGTAATGCCAATTTTATTGAATAATTTAAAAAATTTAAAAAATACTGTGGAATGTATGAAATACAAGCCAAAATATTAATAATGGTTATTTTGGGAGAGTGGATATTTTGATATTTTTGCATTCTTTTAACTTTTCTGTTTACCACATTAACTTCTATGCACTTATATATCCATCTTGTGATGAAAGTTGCTTAAAATAGTAACTGTGTAAGAGCTGACTCCTTGAATATTTAACTCAGTAAACAGCTGTGATGATTTTGTATGAATTGAAAAAGACTGATGATCATCCCCTACTTTTAGAAACTGAACAGTGAAAAAAAGATGACACAGTTTACTTCCATTTTTCTTTGCCCTGAAATGTGTAAAACACCAACATATAAATGTAGGTGTGAAAATGCTTCACAATGTGGTTTTTTAAACAGATTGTACCCGTAGCCAGTTGTCTTCTAATCCTCATTTGGCTGCTTTTCCTCTTGAATTGTTTCTTTGCTAGAGTGTTAATGGATTGGTTAATTTGTGAGCAGCACTTCTAATTGTATTAAATCTCTACAACCTTATTAAGCATTTGTGCAGAATTAGATCAGAGAGCTTTGGGGAGCAGCATACCAGTGAAAGGAGAAAGGGAGGGAGGGATGAATGATGCTAACAAGTAAGTCTGTGCTGTAATTGAGCCCCCACCCCTCCCCACATAAAACAACAGATATTGAAAACACTACTGAAAATTCAGAAGTTGTCTAAAAAACATGAAACAGTTTCTTTGCTGTATGTTTAAAAACCATTACAGAGAGAGATGCAATATGAATGATTTTTCATAGATCTTTTTATTTAGATCTATTAAGATTTACTTTTATTTAGGGTGAAAGAAATGAACAAGAATTAACAAAATCTCAAGTGGTTGATTTTTAATTCTGGTTGCCTGTGTTTACATGTAGATGGCAGATGACAAGAGAGGTATTCTGTGCTTAAAGAAAGAGAGAAACAACTTCAGAAAATACAACTGAACTATGTCTGTTTTGAAAACTTAAGGTAATAGCCTGAAATAACTGATATTTAAAAACCATGGTTAGCAGCTGCTCTCTTCTGTAAGTAAGGGAGATGAATTCAGCCCCTGAGAATGTTTACCACATCTTGGAGAAGTGGGGATGAGGAAGCATGAACATTGACCTTTGGGCTTTCTGACCGTCTGTCCCGTTGTCTATATGTAAAAATTTTCAGCAGTCTTTTGTTTGATAGAAAGTTATTGATTCTTTCTATTTGGTATTATAGCACTTTCCAAGTAAGAAATACTGACATACCATTGAGGATGAAAACTGATTCAAAACCAGAAACAGTCAGAATTTTTACTTGCTTAAGAGTTCTCCTGTACCTTACTAAGAGTGTTTTTCTTGCTGTCATTGTTTTAAATTGGATGGTACTATAGGTCTTAAAGCTCACCTGGAAAACATATAAAGGCTATAATTAACTTTTGAAGCTTCACATAATTATGCTTGCTCAGACGACATGGACTTGGCAGGTAAAATAAGGCAGGTAGAGCAGTAAGGAGAGGAGTCTGTGATGTTGCCTTCTCAGGTCTCTGGGAGCTCCAGCTCATCATGTATTTTACCTACTGGGTCAGGAAAACTATGGGACATCCCAAAGGTGTTCCCCAAAGCTTTCCTCTCCTCTGCCAGGTAGGGTCTTCTGCTCTTAGTGCGCCGGGGTGGTCCTGTCTCTTACTACCATAAGCATAGACCAGTCTTTTGGCCTTGGGGGCTGCTGTGTCTGCCACAGTTTGGACTTTTCCTACTCTTGAGCTGCTGCCTACCTAAAGAGGTAAGTAGACACAGTTGCAGCTCGCAGCTTCTTGTGCTGTCTCAGTGGCATTAGAAGTGGCTTCTTATTCAGTGGCCCTGCTTTGGAGCTGTTAGTGAATCAGCCTGGCCTTTATAGTCAGTGGGGTCCTAGAATTGGGGAGTTACAAGATGGAGTATGCATGAAAAAGAGAGGTGATGTTGATAAAGAGTTCCAGAAAGAGATATATCGATAAGGTTTCATAAATGCAAAGGTGGTAAGTGTGCGTGTATACCTGTGTGTGCACTTGCTGACTGAGAAAGGGAATTGAACTGAGAAGATAAAATTGCCTTTTGCTCTAGAGGCCTTCATAGTGAGTTGAAAGAAGATTTTGAAGGCTCTTTCCATTTCTGTGAGAGATGGAAAAGGAATAGGGCTTCCATTATAACATGGATTTGAACATTTTCTAGACATGTACAGCAGGTTTCTTCCATTCCCTTGAGATTTTCTAAGTCCTGTAATGATGTAAACACATTTTACATTGTTCTGCAGTCAGTTAAATATATATAAGATGCTTTCTGGAATAAAATATGTGGCAAGAAAAGTGTGCAAATCGCCTGCTTAGTTAATGATTGCTGGTGTAGAGCATTCTGTTACTTTGCTTTTTTCCCCTTAATTGGTTGAGTATTAATAAACTCATGGTTTGCTTCAAGGGCACAGCTAGTTTTTAATGGTCTTCGTGAAATTTCAGGAAGAAAGCTAAAGAATTAACATAATAAATAATTATTGCTTCCAGGGCTTTTTGTTGTTAAGATAATAAAATGTTAAAAAGCAAGCCACTTGAGTGGAAAGTAATTGCCCTGACAAGCACTGCACAGGCAGCATTCACAATGAAGCAGCTCTTCCCTCAATGTCAGCCAGATTTTTGTCGCACATAAATGTTTCCTCACATTATGGAAATGTTCTTTGCCTATCAACAATGGAGAATGAAACTCCAGGCTTCTCATTAATCTTGGCTGACGTTTGATTTCATGCCCAACTTAAAGGCAAGAGGCAGTGGCTGTGTCCCTTCCACCCCCCACCCCCCACCCCATGTACATGACCACAGGCAAATCTCTCCATTAATGTCAAATTGCATCTGTGTGTCTCATTGTCGAGGCCACATGTCAGTCATTAATGCATTAGCAATCACTTCAGTCCACTTTCTACCTGCTAGTTCCGGCTAGAGGAAGTAGCACTGCAGGAATTCTACTTTGCAAGCCTTTAACCTTGAACCTCTGTATTCATAACATAAAGAGCTAAGTTAGGTATAATGCTTTACAGATTATAGCTTGCTTGTACCTCCTTTACCAGTTGTGAATCTCAACAGCTTGGTGAGGAAGGCCATACACCCGCAGATAACAAATATGGAGACTTAAGATTTAGAAAACCTATGTGGCTTATCTAAGGTTTCATAGTATCTAAGTGGTGGAGCTGTGATTTGAACCCAGACATCTTCAGTCAGTTTTAATGATCTTTTTCCTAAGTGCTTTTTCCTAAAGAGCTTTTTCAGGATAGTGTTAAGTCTTAACTTTTTCTCTATATACACCAACATTTCCCAGTTCCTCCAGTCTAGATCCTGTGGATGTTAGGAAAATGCTAGACATTTTTAATTGGCAAAAGAAAGAAAAACATCAAATTTATAGAAAAAAACAGTAGTCAGTTCCATTTAATTTATTTGAAGTGAGGCATAGAGAAATAAGAAAAGTATTAATGTGAGAGGGAAATATAAAGGGGTAGATTAAATATCCCTTCTGTCATGGGAAGGGGAAATGCAGGAAGTCTTTCTCAAGAGATAGTAACAGTTTTCCCTCATGCTCTTTCTACCAAGTACTCTTAGATCAGCAGTTTGAGTGATGCAGTGAGTGACGTTCTTCTCATGAACAGTTTTGGTGTTATTGTAGCCACAGACGAAATAGCATATTTGTTTCAAACCTGACCTCCAGAGTGAAGCAGTAATTTGAAAACAGTTCAGGGAACTCTATGGGAGGAAAAGATTATGTATAGCTTATTTGATTTAGGGATGGGAATCAGTGTATTTAGCTGAGTAAAACATGGCTTGTGTCTTAAATTGTCATCCTCAACACCCACTTCTGTGCAGAGTTTTGACAATTGCGACCTCAGCAGTACTCTCTCAGTACCTTGGAGTTGATGTCTCACTGAAATGGCTCATTCAATGATGTTGGCCAGGCTGGATGTGGGCAGCAGTAGGGTACTGTTCAGGTTCAGGCAGGGCTTGGTAGTGATCCTAGAGCTCCCTGCTGTTGATGGCTGAGATTGTTTTTGCCTGGAGTATTTTGGAGCTGGCAGCACCCAGAAAGTCACTATGGCTCTAGGAAAACTTAAGGAAGACACCATGAAGTGTCCAAATCTAAGCAACATTGGTGTCATCCAGATGTATCTATGAAGAGGAATTGGCTGCAAAAAAAAAAAAAAAAAACCCTTGAGGAATGAATTAGATTAACCTGATTGTGCAATGGCTTTTTTATTGCAGCATAGTGGGATTGTCTGTCACACAGTGATTTTTGTTCTGACATAGTTAATGTTCAGGCAGTTTTTGTGGGGGCAATAATTAGGCAGAGGTTGTTTGGTAGTACTGGTTCATACTAGAATCATCCTAGGATGTGCAGCATTCCAGAGAATGCTCAACATGTCAAATATATTTTATCCTGTTACGAAGTCTCAGGTCATTGCATTTAAAGAAGAAAGATGATGTTACTCAATCTACATTTTAAATGTGTTTATTGTCAGTAATCGATGAAGATCCTCCTGTTGATTATACAGGAAAGGGCAAAAGTAGCTTTATAGTTGTATGTGAAACACAGAGTTTATTATTGTATTATTACTTATTAGTTGTATGATTTTCCAGACAGACAACTATTTTGCCCCACCCATGTATAATTAATAGTTCTGGTACCATTCTGGGGTCTCTATCCTGTTCTGCTGCTATTCATTTGGAAGTATTTGAATTTAGTGCACATCTTTGTTGAGTAAGGCTGAAGCAGTAGCCTTTACTTATCAAGATAATAAAATCTAACATTTACATAGTTTTGCAGTTTTAGTATTTTTTCTCAAAAAATTTTGTCTTAACACACAACCAGGTTGCAAACCAGGTCTCCAGCCAGGTCCGTAGCTAGAGGCAGGTGAAAGGCAACCATACATTGATGTCTCTCTCCCTCTCTGCTTCTCTCCTTTCCCCTCTCTCTAAAAATAATAAATAAAATCTTTAAAAAATTTTTTGTCTTAAAAAGTAAGCCTATGACTGGTAATAGCACTCACATTTTAGACATAGGGAAATATACTTAGGTCTGGCTTGGCTAGTAATAGCAGAGCCTTAGGATGTGAACATTTACCATCAAGGTTCATACTGGATATTTTTCCCATGGCCCCACAGTGCCCACCCCTCATTAGTGAATCATATATGTGATTTTTAATGCCCTTTCCTCAGCTGACCTGGGTGGAACAAAGGAACATGTTTTGCTGTAGTTGAAGTTAATTTAAATCATGAAAAGACTTGGGAATGCATCATCTTTATGCTTTAATAAGCTGTATCTGAATCTTGCACCAAGAACACAGTGGCTTTTACTTATGTGAAGGCTATTACTGTGCTAGGTGTTAGGGATTGAGGGATTAACAAACAGACCTGACCCCTTGCCTTCATGGGCTTGCATTTTAGGGAACATGGCACACCATGAACTGGAAGCATATGTAAGGGGGGAGGACTGAGCTAATCAGAGAAGGCTTTCCTGAAGAAGTAACTTTTGAGCCACTCATCTTTGTTGTCACAAAAAAATACATGAAAAAATTAGAGAAAAATTTCTCCTATGTGTATTCTTTATAGAGACTAGGAGAATAAATACTTATGTATTAAAATATCAAATTTAATTATTTTACTTTGAAAGGATTAAAGATGTTGAAATGGAGAACCAAAAGTAATCAAAGCATATTGAAATATAATAAATTATTTTGAGTTGTTTAAAAAAAATCTTACTGTATTTTCTTTCTTGATTTCTAATTATTGAACATTTTCCACTAAACATTTTATCCCAGATTGGGACTAAGTATATAAACTTGTTTTAAGATGGGTTAATTTGTTTTAAAAAAACAAACAAAAAAATCCCCAAAATGATAAAGGTTGCTTAGTTAAAACTCCATTAGCCATTTTTAGGAAATGACCTACTTCTCTTACCTCTTTTGGAACCACTAGATTGTTCTGTTTTTTCTTTTCATCCATATACTTTTTCCAAACTGTTCTCCCCAAATAATGAGCCAGCACCACATCAGAGTTTAGTTGCAGATAATTGAACTAATTTTATTGGAAGCTTAGGTGCTTACAAAATACAAGGTTCTTGGAAGCCTGAGATCCAGGGCAACACCCAGGCAGCTAAATAAAGCCTGGAAACTGAGACTGACCACAACAGAAAGCCCAGGTGCATTTGCCACCATGTGGGGCAGCAGGAGTGCACCTCACCTCCCATCCCTCCTCACCTTCTGTCTTGTGGTTTGCAAATCTTACTCCAGCAAGTCTGCATGGTGCATGCTGGTCCTGGGTGGACCTAGGCTCATGCCTCATGTCAGCTTGCCTGCCTCCAGCCTAGGGTATAGTTTTCTGCAAGAAGGGTTGAACACAATTAAAAGAGTCAACATGTAGTGTCCGATGTATGTATGTCCCTGCCCTGCTAAATGAGTAAGAGCCAGTAGCTGCCCTTGAGGAGCTATAGTCTGGTAAGACAGAAAACTAAGGGAGAAGGATCCTTCAGTGAATGTTGCCAGTGTAGCATTAGGGGCAGGTAGTAAAAACGAAAAACAAACAAAAAAACCACCCATTAACTACCCCAATAAAGGTTCTTACCACAGATGCCTGGGTTATAATCAAATTAATTATTTTTAATGGAAATTGATCATTCAGTTCCTTTTGTCTAGAATGGCACATGGCACATATCAGACACTTATGTTTTTCAATAAGTGAATGAGTTTTGGGAATATTTTAGAAATAGTTCCTTATAGTTAATTTATACATTGTACAATTTCTTTCCCTTTAACTTTTCTTTGTTAAAAATAATTTTTTTCATAGAGCAATTTTGGAAAATAGTAAAGCTATAAAGAAGAAAAAAAATTTATAATGCTGCTGCTACTCATTGTAATTACTATCGTTTAATACATTTCTTTCCAGTTTGTTTGCAATTTATGTGTGTTTATAAAAATTTGAATCATTATGTAATTTTATTTTTTGCTCTTTAAACTTAATATGAAATTGTGATCTTAAATTAATCTTTAATCATATTAAGCTTTTTTCATATATTAAAATTTAAGGAGAAATTGGAGAGAGTGATTTTTCTTGGTTGCATAATACTATAAGGTACAGGTTTTTTTTTTTTTTTTTTTTTTAAGATTATATTCGTTATTTTTAGAGAGAAGGGCAAGGAGGGAGGAAGAAAGGGAGAGAAACATGTATGGTTGTGTTTCACCTGCCTCCAGCTATGGACCTGGTTGGAGATGGGGCTTGCAGTCTGGTATTGTGCCCTGACTGGGAACTGAACCAGCTATGTTTGGGTTCACAGGCCAGTGCTCATCTACTGACCCACCAGCCAGGGCTGAAGTACAGGGTTATTTTATTTTATTTTTACCCCCCAAAATACAGGTTATTTTATGCAACTTTCCCTTAGGCTGCATATTGTTTCCAAGCTACCTATACTATGCTAAATGCTAAATTGTGCTGTAATTAGCATTTTCTACACATAACAACTTTTTGGGCATCCCTGATTATTTACAGGGGATAAATCACCAGAAGTATATTAGTGAATTTCTAAAACACTGCCATCAAAAGGTGTATCTGTTTATATATATTCATAACCCCAATTACAGTAGAAATATTTCAGTTTTTGCCCAATCGTTTGACAAAAGATGGTTTTCTTTGGAAATATATTGGTGAGTGTTATTGGCCACTTGTGTTTGTTCATTGACTTACCTATTACTTTTTTTCTACTGGAGTTGTCATTTATTAATTGTTTATAAAATTCTATTTAGATATGTCACTAATCCTTTTCAAGTATTTTTCTCAATTTATTTTTAATCAATGGCATTTTCTTAACATATAGAAACTTAACTGTGTGTGAGCACATGTATGTACATGTATGACTGTTTTTCAGATCTTAAGTAGAGGGCTTGAGTCACTGATGGAAAGATACTAAGTGCCTGGAAGCTCTTTCCTTTTTTGTCTGTTTGCTCTGTCTTAGATTAGGATACTAATCATTTCTTTACTCATTCTATCAATGTTGTAATTACAGGTAATTTTTTCCCCAAGTGCAGATTATTGATTTACTTTAATTATTTGTTACTATCTTTGTATGGGAATTTCTGTGTTTTAGTGGGAAAATGCAGGTAGAATGAAATTAGATACAGGCAGTTAAACCCTGGCATAGTTCTGTAGTAGCTGAGGGTTTTAAAAAAGTTTTTGTACTGAAGTTTCTGTCTTCCTTACAGTATTCATTCTTTTTTACTACACCACACTGGTCATGCTGGCCATGGTCAGGCAGGAAGGGAGGAGAATCAGAGTGGATTATGGCACCTCCGTTGTACCTGGATGGTGTGGAATTAAGGTATCCATTAGTAACCTGTATTACAGATTTTATGTAGGATACTAATTTAGATGTACAAAAGCATTTCTTTTTGTCAAGATTTCAGAAGTTATGATATTCAAAAGAGAATGCAAATTTGAAAAGAATAGAAATGTAACTGATAGGGGAAAAGAGTCTTCCTAAAACTCTCCAGACCTGGGCAGTTTAGGATCAAATGTCAGAACATTTATAATTAACTGATATTAGTGTAATGAACTTTGAAATGTTCAAATGTGAAACAGTGTATTTCCAAAGTGGGATATTTTGCATTTTTAAAACTGGCCTTTATAGAAAGAGCACTTTTGAAATTAATGAGAAATTTTAGGCTTAACATTAGATCAAGGTCTTGAATTAAACAAAGACCTGCATTTTCAAAAAGTCTACTTATATAATACAAAAACAAAGTGAAAATTTAAATCTTAATTAAAATATATATTCTTGTTTTTGAGCTCAAAGCTCCTACAAAAATCTTTGGGTTACCCAAACTAAAAATGTTTATTGCCAACTGCCAAATAATACCTTCTGGTGAACAGTATGGTTCAAAATTATGATCCTATGTTTATCTAACTGAAATCTGAGTTTAGTGTTTACAATTTTATTTGAAGTTACACATACAGTATGTTTATACATGTGAACACAAAACATAATTCTGGTGTTAAGATAAACTTGTTTAATATTTATTAAACTATCAATCAGGTCTACATGTGTTTATTGATCATTTACTAATATTATATGCTTAATTCAGTGCTTAGTTGTTTGCAAGGAGAGGGGTGAAGTCAGGTACTTGGAGAGAATTTTCCTGAATTAAGTACTGTTATCTTTTAGGCAAATATAAAATAGTGCTCATCTGGCATCTTTTTATAACAGGGTTCCTTACAACCATACTTAAGTTTTGCTCTGTTATGAGCATTGTTGATGTCAGCATTTTCTTGGGATAAGGGTTTTTTTGCTAATTCAAGTTCTGCTTGATATTTTCCTGCTAAGCATCTAAACATTGCTGTTATCTTAGTACTTTTTTTTTCTTTTTCTGGCTCTTTTACCTAAGAATTCAGGTTTGAAAACTTTTAGTTTCTTAGAGCAACATTGAATAATCAAACAATTCTGTATATCTTGGTATAGGAGCCAATTTAAGATGATTTATACTCATTTACTTATAAGGAAAGTCTCATTCCTAAAGGACATAAACTTTGTATTTTTTTGTAGGGATCCTTGAGTTGTTGGAATTCTGTACATGTTAAAGCATTATTATCAAGTTTGAAAACAAATAAAAATATTCTGTATCATTCTAATTTTTGCCATTCCAACACACAGAGGCCTTCTGTGGCTTGAGTAGTTTTAATCAAATGTTTAGAATTTCTTGGCTGCAACCTGTTTTAGAGGAGTTTAACTCAGCTATTGTTGAGAAGAGGTCATTCTTCAGTCACTGCTAAGCTCTTGTAAACATATTGTTAAATGCTGTTAAAGAAGAAAGAACTTTAAGTCTTGATTAGAAAATAACATGTACTCATTTTGCTTTATTTTGAGAGACAGCTAAAATGCATATTTTTAATTTCTATAGGGAAGTATTTGAACTTGAATAAAAAATGGCTGTACTCCTTGACAGATTGAATTTGTAATTAAGAGCTGATCTACTAAAGTTAGCATGTAGATTGTAGATTGTATTCTGAGAATTAAATGAAGGTCTAATTAGTTTCAAATGATTCTTCAATTTGTACAATTCAAAGTTTAATAAGAAATGCAATATGAAAATTCCTCTGTCTAATCAAGACCCTCCCATCTTTTGTGTGGACCATTGCTATAATGCTCCCATTTGCCACAGAAGAGTGTCTCCAGCTTGGGGTTCCCACTATTACCTGGGGTGCTTGCTAAAGCACAGAGACCTGGACCACACCAAATAATTTTGATTCAGAAGGGGAATGCAGACTGAGAAAATCTGCAATAAATAACAACTTGGTGATTTTAAAGCCCCCTTGGGAGAAACCAAAGGCCTTTTTGTGGTCAGAAGCTGATCTTGGCTTCCTTTCTCATTATACTTGGTCCACTTATGGGGGATCCCTAGGCAATTCTGCTCCTGAATCAACATTGGTTTTCACCTCTCCCCCTTGTTCTCTTGACCAAGTTCCAGTGTGAGGTCCACCCCCATCTTCCTCATGACAATATTCTCATCTTTCATAGTCTCATTTCATGTCATCTCTTCACTATACTTTGCTGTACAACATAGCCAACTTAGATGTGAAGTCAGTTGCTCTCTTATCTATGTTCTCATTATGCTTTACCCAACCTCTTATATGTTCTACATTCATTACAGTTAAGAGTAGGCCTCTGGAGCTCAATTGACTGGTTTGAAACTTGGTTCCTCCTTTCTAGCTATTTGAGGAAGGGTAAGTTACTTAACCCCTGGACCTCAGATTCATCATGTTCAAAGTGGGAGAATAGAAACTATCGCACTGTTGTTAAGAACAAATAAAAGGATAAAATAAATACATTGGATTTAAGACAGTGACTATTAAGTAGTAAACATGCAGTGAAGGTCAGTCTTTGTCATCATTATATCTAATGTAATTTTCACTATTATTCTACAGAGCCCCCTCATATCCAGAAACCTGGAAGGTGGTAGGAACTTCTCCCCTTCCATTTCCAACACCTAACACATCACTCATTCCCTGGAGTGTCCTGCAAACATTTATTGAACTGAATTGAGTTTACTTGCAAAATGTTTCCTAACTTGGATGCCACCAGAACTCGTATCAGTCTGTGGCTGTAAAACACATCTCCACATTGCTTGCCTCAGAGCCTTTCCTAAAGACTCACAGTAGCCAATCCTTATCTGCAGTTTTGCTTTCTGAGGTGTCAGTTACCCGTAATTAAACCTATGGTCTGAAAATATTAAGTGAAAAATTCCAGAAATAATTCATAAATTTTAAGTTGCCTGCTACTCTGAGTAGCATGATGAAATTTGGAAACTTCTGACTCCATACCACTCTGGATATCCCTTTGTCCAGTGAATCCATACCGATTAGTCACTTGGTACCCCTCTGCATTATCAAATCAACTGAGGTGGTATTGCAGTGCTTGTGTTCAAGTAATCCTTATTTTACTTAACAGTGGACCCAAAGTGGAAGAGTAGTGATGCTGGCAATGTGGATATGCCAAAGCAAAGCCATTAAGTGCTTCCTTTAAGTGAAAAGATGAGAACAGTCCTGGCTGGTAGCACAGAGGATAAGGCGCCGGACTACAAACCTGAAGGTCGCTGGTTTGATTCCCCAGCCAGGACACATAACGAGGTTGCAAGCCAGGTCTCTAGCCAGGTCTGTGGCTGGAGGCAGGTGAAAGGCAACCATATATTGATGTTTCTCTCCCTCTCTGCCTCTCTCCCTCCTCCCTCTCTGGAAATAATAAATAAAATCTTAAAGAAAAAAAAAAGGAAAGATGAGTACAGTATAATAAAATACTTGGGGGGAGATAGAGCATATATAGTTTAACTTATATTACAGTGTATTAATCATAGTTATTCTATTTTGATAATCTCTTACTGTGTCTTATTTGAAATTAAACTTTATCACAGGTATGTATATATATATATATATAAAACATAGTACACACACACACATACAGGGTCAGTACTATTTGTGGTTTCAGACATCTTTTGGCGTTCTTGGACAGTATTTCCAGTAGATAACAGGAGACTGCTATACTTCTCTTTCTCCTAAAGCAGTCTCATGATTGGTGCCACCCTTCCACTGGGTCTCCTCCATAAGCTGCAGGAAGGAATACTGTGGGCTGTTGATATCTGCACCAGGATGTCCGTCCTGATCTCCCCAAAAGTGCCTGTAGCTTCCATGAGCTGTACTTTGGTCTCCCTAGACCTCCTTGTGCAATCTCAGAGGAAACTGCTCCTTCATTTACAGGAGCACTCTTGCTCAAAACAAGCTTCTCTTCATAAACAAAGAGCCTGATTTTGTACTTGGGGAAAACAGTAGCCGTTCAAAGGCAGGGAGCTTGTGGAGCACACCTGTGTGTTCATAGAGCCTACCTCTCTCAGGTTACATGGCTCTGTCCTGCACTGGGACAAATGTCCACATTCCTACCTCTGAGAGGACAGAAAACTGACCAGAGTATCCAAGTGATCATTTTCCCAGACTGTACAGTTTCTAAATAGTTTCACAGATCTTAAGGTCAAGTTAAAGTATTAAAAACAAACAAACAAACAAAACAAAACAAGAGTTTTCACCCCCTAGCAGTTTCTGCAAGAAGTACAATCCCAGCTGTGAAATTTTCTCTTTCCCCTTTTATTTCTTGCTTGACAAATCACTGTGCTTGCCTTCCATGGTATGTTAGTTTCCTGGGGCTGCCATAACTAAGTACCACAAACTTAGTTCTTAAAACAACAGAACTTTATTCTCTGAGTTCTGGAGGCTAGAAGTCTGAATTCAAGGTGTCAGCAAGGGCCACGCTTCCTCCAGAGTCTTTGGAGGACATTCCCCTAATTTGTAGTGGCAGTGGCAGTCCTCAGTTTGTAGCTGCATCACTCTAGCCTTTGCCTTAATTTTCATGTGGCTTCCTTCCCTGTGTTTCTTTTCTATGTGTCTCTAAAAGATCCTTATTATTGGATTTGGGACCCACCTGGATAATCCAGTATTATCTCCTCATCTCAAGATCTTTAATTGCATTTGAATGATCTTTTCCCAAATACAGTAACATTTACAACTTCCAAGGGGTTAGGATTTGATATCTTTGCCTGGCCATCATTTAGCCTACCATATATAGGTAATAAGAGTTTAAATGATCACATACTGCTTCAGCATACCAATTTCATAAGTTAGTTGTATAAGTTAACTTTGATAATCTAGTTGCTTCCTAGAATTTTCCATATTTGGCGGAAAGAGAATAATAATTACAGAAACAATTTTTTTGATCTCTCAGCATGTGCCAAGTGCTATAGCATGTCCCAGGTCATACTTTCCTGGGAGAAAGCTACTATCATTATCCCCATTTTTCTGATAAGGTTACTGAGTGGTATGGAGCATTTTAGTGACTTGCTAAGGTCTGCTTGGCAAGTTGGCAGCACAATCAGCAATGTAGTCCTGGTGGTCCTCTTCAGAGTGTGTGCTCTTAGAGACTCAGGACTGCAGACAGGTGGCTGCAAGTCAGAGTGAGGCTGGGGTGTTGGTGTCCCAGGTTCCATTAACATGGTGGTAAGACCATGGACAAGTTAGCCTACCTCAAAGAACTTGATTTTTAATATTACCTAATAAAAGAACTATGAATAGGGCATTACTAAGGAGGGAAAAATCAAAAGAAAGCCAATGAGAAGATTTAGACAAAGGTTAGATTGGCTTAGATTGAATTTAACATTGGATATTTGGGTTATCTGGGAAATTTAATTATTACAATGCTTCTATAAAAAGCAGTGGATAAACTGATATTATACAAATGTTAAATGATACCATTCACTTAAGTCCTGTTTTTCCTTATACTATATGACCATGGTACCTTAAAATAAACTTGTTAGGAATTTTAAAAAATGCTTTTAATACTTTAATGAGTTTTACTGTATGTATCAATATTTGACATTAAAAAATATTAGGAGAAAGGGTATTATGCAAATAAGAATAAATTTTAGAGCCATTTTCATAATTTTTGTTATGCTATCCTTTAATTTTATGATAAATAATTGGATTTCTCCTTAACTATAGAGTTTGTTTTATTGAGATTTCATTGCAAAACTTCAAAAATTACCTTCTTGGAACACCATTTTAGGAGAGTCATTTTGAATCTTTCTTGTTATGCCTGGTTTGGATGTTTAGCTGCCTTTCCTTAGGGATCCTGCCTGTTAATATCTGCCAGGCTTTTACCTGTCTGGCATGACTCTTTTTCCTATTTTTCCCTAAGCAAGGCTTAGGGCCTGTGAAACCAATGTGAGGCCAAATGCTTGCCACCAGGAGAGTCTGGTGGACAAGCCCTGAGGGGGACAGAACCTTCCTTTTCCTCTCCCTCCCTGTTTCGCTATAGGACTATCTATTTGAGGCCTGCCCTGTTATCTCTGTTCTTCCACCTTCATTTCTACTGCCAGTTGGTAGATTTGGCTTTTAAATGGACAAACATCCTGTTCCATTGGTTCAGAATTAGTGGATTTTTTATCCTTTCAGAGATACTGCTGTGAAACACACAGTAGTCTGTTGAGTTTCTGCTAAGCCTATGAATCCACAATGGAGCATTGATTCTTGTGGCTGAGTGGCACCCAGGCTTTTGCAGCTCAGCGTGAGCTCTAGTCAGAACATACTACAGTGGGTGATTAGATCTGACATGTTGGCTTTTGTTATAATTGAATCAGTGGCATGTTTCCCCTTCATCTCCATCCTTTAAAAAGTGGTAATCTGTCATCACCACTTTTGATGCCCATGTGATCATTTATGAAATCATCAGATTACATCAAATGTGAATTTTTTCCTCCTATAAGAAATTATTTTCAGTTGATGTATTGATTGGTATACAGTAGTTGCAGCAAATTGAGCCTGATCCATTTACTCCTTTATTTGAGATTTACTAAAATTGTCTCTCTTTGGAGACTGAAAAATGATCCATATTTTGAGTGAATTGTTCCAATTCTTTTCATGCCCAGCAAGTCTCTGTGCTAAATTTGGTACTTCAGGAGACAGTATTAGGATCTGGAGAGTTAAGAGTGAGACACCCTGGCTGCCTGGCCACATGCCACATGCCACATGCCAGGAGGTAATGCTGGAGGTTCATGACATGATTTGGATGTAACTGCTGTCCCATTCAAACAGAACAAAACAACAAAGCAAAACAAAAGACCCCAACTTGATTCGGGTGGAATATGTGCTAAAAATCTGGAAAACTGAGATTCTGTGGGATGGGAAATCTCAGGGTGGAATTCTCAGCATTAGTGGTGGCACCTGGAAATTGTAACTGCAATTACAATTAGTCTGACAGGCCCTTGGAGGGGCTGCTCAGGGAAGATTGCAAGTGGTGTTTGCTTTGGGAATGGTAAGTGTCGATGGTGATGCCAACTGTATGAATATTGAAGGAATGTGTGGACTCAGGGGGAGGAGTTAAAATTTTTATTTTGACATTACTGTCTATGAAATGCATGATAATTATAGGAGGCTTGGTTCCTAAAAGATGCCGGGAGGTATCCTGTTCACCTAGTGCCATGTTCATTTCCATGGAAATACAGGAGAGAACACAGCAGCTAGTCATGGATTCCTTCAGCTGGGGTCAAAAGAGAACTACTTCCTCAATTTAGTTCCGATGGAGTGATACAACAGTTCCAAATACTCTCATATTTCTCAGTGGTATTGCCCAGTAACTTTCAATTTACATTATATTAAAGCTGTCATAAGCCCCTAAAATGGGGTTTTGTCTTTTCTCTTTTGGTGTTGACACTTTGGTAAAACTTGAAATACTGGGAAAAACATACAGTGTAACACAGTTGAATTTTAATGTGAACTTTTAATGCGATCAACTAAGTTTTACTCAGTTGAATATTAATAATATTGTATAGCAAAAAAGGCTGTACTTATATTAAGTTTCAATGTTAAAGTTTTAGAAATTAACTATACTTATCACCTTATCTTTTGTTTTTAGAAATCAGCAAAAATGTCACATACACACACACACATATCCTTTTTTTCATAGCCTGATTCATACCAAAAAGTTTAGGAATGAAAAAATATTCTTGGTCCTAATACATCAACATTCTTTTATCTAATAGAGGTATAAAGAATGCAAGGTGAAAATCAACTTGTCTTTTTTTATTTTTATTTTTAATTTTAAAAGATTTTATTTATTATTTTTAGAGAGGGGAAGGGAGAGAGGCAGAGAGGGAGAGAAACATCAGTGTATGGTTGCCTTTCACGTGCCTCCGGCTACAGATCTGGGTGAAGACCTGGTTTGCAACCTGAGCTTGTCTTTTCAAGATCTTTCTGTGGATCAAGCCAGATCTTCTAGGTTATTTTAAGAATAAGTTCATTGGTTACTTTACAGAGATGGATTGTATGGAGTGAGCTAAGGCTAACCATGCACAGCTTATTCTGATGTTACCTCCTTTAGACAACTTCAGTTTTGTTTAGGTTGTGAGTTAAAGGCCACCTAAGGCCTATAGCTGTGAATTGGAGAGGAGTCTGCTGTGTTGCCAACCTAGCCTGGCCAGTCCTGCTCTCTAGGGCCTACTTGAGTATCCACAAATAATAAGGGCTTACTTGAGTATCCACAAATAATAAGGGCTTAGGTGGCCTGTGTGTGGGCTGGGAATCTGGTTCTAACCCTGGGATAAGCCTTTGCAGAGCAGAATAGAGAGAGGATGCAGTTTGGACATGGGGAAATGTGCCTGGGGGCATGAGCAGGGCCTCAGAAATTGGGGAAGTGAGGAGCTCTTCTGGCCCCCCTTAGAGCAGCCTTCCCCTTACTTGTCCTCTGGGTAGAGCAGAGTGCACGGAGGAGAGAGTCCTTAGCTCTTGACACCACTGAAGTGTGGGTGGTTGCCCTGCTTCTTGCTAGCTGCTCTCTTTCTGAACTGAAGACTGAGACTATTTATAAAAGAAACTAGTGGCCCCTCTGGCTAATGGTGTTGAAGCAGGAGAATTAAGTGATCATCACCCCAAGTGCCCTGGGTGTAGGCGCTTTTGGAGGCCCCTTGAATGTACACAACTCCAAAAACAAATTTATGGTTGCTTCTGGGACCCATAACCCTTTTTCTTTGAAGAACACATCAACTTCAGAGAATATGAAAATCATTTTTGATGTGGTTTTTTTCATGGCTGACTTTAAATTGTTGAATTCACCCAAGGGTGTTACAATTTCTGTGCATACCCTATGTGCATAGTCATGCATGCCGTGAGCTAGCAGAGTGTGATGATATTTTATAGTTCCTGCTTTGTGGAGTTGAGCAAGGTAGTGCTGTATTATTTGGCTGGGTTATATTGGTTTAAAGCATGAAGGGACTGTTTGGGCTCTTCAGCCATTAATTACCTTCCTAGTTCCTGAGATTTTTCTACACACACGCACACACACACACACACACACACACACACACTCACTCCACCCCACACTCACTCCACCCCACCCCCTATCCCCTGGTTTTGGTTGAATGGGAGGGAAGAACTAAGTGCTTTTTGTTATTTTAGTCTGCCCTAGAGATGCTGGGGAAAGCTCTCATGATAGTTTCAGGTCCCTGAATTCCTTTAGAAACAGTTTTTCCTGACCTTCTTGGCTTTGTTTTCTCTGTGCTCCTCCCACCCCATTTTGATTAAAACTGCTCTACTGGAGGTCCCTGCGTCAGCAGCTCCTCCAGCCTGCTCCATCACTGATTTTTCATTTCTGCTGTTTACATCTTGGATTGGAAGTTCCTAACCCACACCTGAAGTCCTCTGTTCAAACTTCACAAATGTCTTTTGTAGTGTAGAGAAGGGAGCTGGGAGTTTGCCAGGGCCTGGGTGCAGTGTTGTGCAGGTGTTATTTCATTAAATGTCACACCTGCTTCTAAAGGGTGATGCTGCCATTCTCACCATTTAAATCATGCAGAAACTGAGATTCAGAGCTGCAAGGGATGGAGATATCTTGCATATATTTACTACAGAACTTCTCACCCAGTTGATGCTTCTTTGTTCATTCATTGCATATAAAGAAGCCTGTAGATGAATCCTGTCAAAGTGACTGATAAACTTGGCTGTGCTGAGTTGTCTTCTCTATATGCATCTCTCACCTGAGGGAGGCAGCCTAGTACAGGGCTGATGCTAGTAGAGCTTATGTTCTAGAGCCAGATTTCTGGCTTTATGACTTGTGTGACCTTGGACAAATTACTCCACCTCTCTGTGCTTCACTGTTCCCATTTGATTATGATTCTCATAGTTTAATTTATTTATTTTTTAAAACCAGAAAATGAGCTAAGATTTGTGTCAAAAGTGCCAGCTTAGTCTGTTTGAGGATAGGGTTAGGCTGTAAGCTGTTAAGTTTCAAGTTGCTGAATGCTAAGATGTCACTTTTCTAAAATAAGAATCCTGGATGCCATAGGTAAGCTGCTCATTCCTCTCTGCTGTTCTCAGAGAACTGATCTTTCTCTCTACATATATCAAAGTCCTGTGGGTCCTCCAGCCCTTCTTATCATTTCTGTGCCCTTCCCCCACACACCTTCAAAAGTGATTTTCTTCAGCTCCATTGTCTGACATTTAATCCCAAATGCCATGGTATACTAATGGATGGGGAGCAGTTCATAATTGGCTTATTGCCATTCTAGCCTTACCAGCTGCCCATGCTGGCCTTTTAGGGTTGCTCTGCAGGATCTCTCTCCCACCTGTTTCAGTAATGAGTGAAACCATGAAGCCTTCCATTCCCTAGTTAGAGAAGAGTCTGTTAAGGGTCAGAGCTCCTGGGAGAGGCCTCACATCAACTGGGACTTACATCAAAGCAAGAATATTCCCTTTGCTCTGAGCAGGCTACTTTAGGGATGACAGGATAGATGTGTTGTGAGAACGTTGAGATGAAATGGAAAAGGAGGCCAGCATAATCTGGAGACAGGAGTCTGATTCAGGTTTTATTTTAGGCTAGCAATGCTTCTGCACACTCCTGACATCACACCAATGTAAATACAGCTTGGCCAAGATAAGAAAAATTCCTACTAATTTTTTAATGTTCCATTTTAATGAAAAAATTCTCAAGTTCCAGGTAAAAGACATTCCTGTTGATTTGTGAGATTAAATTAAGAAACCACTACATTGGTTTTCTGAGTTTCTTTTTTCTTTTGAAGCTCCACATTGATCTCTGGAATTAATGTTGGTGACCTTCTGAAGTCTTGAAAATAAGAATGGGAAGGACTTGGCTCATTGTCATTCCTGAGAAGGTGACTGAAGTTTGTGTGTAGGTATCTGATTTGTGTGAAAGTCCAGATTTTTCTTGGATTTTTTCATTGAACCTTTTGAGTCTTGGGGTAAAGGCACTTAATGTTTTCATGTAGAGATATTTCTATTTTTGAGTCCTGCAGATTTGGGGGTAAAATGGAGCTTCAAAAATTGTAGTGTTAGAAGATCTGAAATAGCTTTGAGGGCTTTCAGAAGAATTCTCTTGGGACCTGGAGTAGGGGTGTGGGTGTGGGGACAGCCTGAGAACAGATATAGTAAGTAAAGGGAGAGAGCAATTGCAGGAACACCTGGAAAACTGTGAAAGTGCAGAGTACTTGTGCATCCCAGAAGGTTGAGTCATCAGAGGCTGTGGAGGCAGATGTCAAGGTTAGCTGCTTGGGATGCTTTTCATAATTTTTGTTTCCTTGCCTAGAATACATTTATACCATTATTAAATGATTGTCCATACTAATTCATTCCTTCTTAGTGTATACTTCCTAGCCAGTATCATTTAAAACTAAAAATAACTTTGTAGTCTTTAGAGTTTCTGAGAATTTTCTACCCAGCCTTCTTTCTTCTGACTTATTGATCATCTAAAATCATGGTGAATTTGCCCCATATTCTTTTCTTTTTTCCTTCCTTCCTTTTCTGTCTTCTTTTTTAATGAAGGTTTGGCTTGGAGGCAGACCTAGGTGTTTTTCCTCAGCCGTTTCCACTGATGCCTATTGCTTTGGGACATCCTCTCACCTTAAAGAGATTCAGAATCATCTCACCTAGACTGAGGTCCTGGAATAGCATGGTATTCTCAGAAGTTCCTTGCCCCTTTTCAACAGCTGGGAAGACCTGTCTTCAATAGTTTTATGTGAAATCATGGAACTGAACACCACCCCACTTCATCTCCCCCTTAGTTAATTTGGTGCCCCTTTGTGGGCACGACCCCCCACTGTAGAAAAACTATTCTTTGATCTACTAGAACTAGAGAATCCCCCAAACCCTGTCAGATCAGAAATTTCTGATTATTGGCCATTTGTGGCTATTAGCCACCTGAATAAGGCCTCTTAAAATAACATGCAACTAGGTAACTGGGTTAACATAGAATTTACTCAGTGCCAGTGGGAGGGTTCTCTTTTAAGTGCGTTTTCTGCTCCTGCTCCCAGCCTGCTGCCATGTCTCTCATTAAGAGAACAGGACCTAGAGAGTGACAGACATTACATTCCTACCTGGCTAAGGAAACCAGTGTCCAGTAGGTAACTTTCCCCTTTTCCCACTGTCATCTTTATCCTCTTTTGGGAGTTATCCTCAACTGATATCTGTAAGAAGATAGCTTTGCTAATGGCCTCGATAGACAAATATGGCATTCTCAAATTTGGGTCCCTATGACAATTCCCTATGATAATCTTTAAATTAAGATAAACCCTTAATTTAAATGTAAACACCATTTAACTCTTTAGTGTATATTGCCTCAGTCATAGTTGTTCTATATAGTAGTCAATAAATAATGCTGGTAGCTGATGCAGACCTATCTACCTTGTCTCTTCCAAGAAAATGAAATTTGCCTGAGAGTAGGTACTGTGTTGCCTATGCAGTTATTGATCAGGACATACATCCTTGGTTGATTATAGTGCAACAAGAGGTAACTTTGTTTGATTAATCTCCTGGGATCAGCAGATTATTAGTGTAAACTCCAACAGAGCTAACTCATATAATTTTTTTCATTTGGACCAAGTGTAATGTTGCTTAGATGGAAATGACCCTGTTGAGTGGAAATCTGAATTTTCCTTGGTAACATTGATAACTTTATTTGGGCTGCTAGATAAGTATTGGAAACAAGAAGACAACACATGAATGTTTAGTGGGAGATTGATAAATGTGGCTTCTTGAGGAAACAGGATTTGTTGGTGGTTAGCACGTCATTGTGGAGAAAAACTTCCAACCTCCACAAGAATAGTTTAGAGTAAAAGGCAGAACCAGAGAACATGTGTTAAATGGAACCCAAAGCAAACTTACTAATTGTGCAGATGTTTTAAGGGATATTGTGGAAATTTACTTAAACTGCTAACTCAGCATAGAATGTAATAAACATGAGGCACAGCTGATGTTGCCATAGTAATAAAGTACACACAAGCTATGAGCCTGTGATATATTTAAGTTGACGTTAGAGTACATCTGAAATACTGGTTTCAGAAACAAACAAAAAAAGATGCTAGAAGTTTGATTTTGTGTGATCAGAGATCATTTTGAAGCTAAGAAACCAAAGGAATATTAAATATTTGTATTCAGATGTTCATGTTGGAGATGATTAGAGCCCCATGTAAGCTTAGAAGTAGGGAATGAATGGTAAGTGATACTAGAAAAGAACAGAATAGTTCATTGTCACTCTGAAGGGATGTCTTTTTCTTTAGAGAAAATTGGCTCACTTATAGGCAATTGACCCAGTTAATAATCTGAATTTTTATCAGCTCTAACCAAATAGAATGGATGAATTTTTCTTGCTTTCCCTGCATAATGTGAAATATTCATTCAGAATACCTCTCATTTGTCATTAAGAAATTGTCACCTACTGCTGACAAATAGATAACAAGTTTGATACAGGATCTATATTGCCATCACTCTCAGTACACACCTGTGTTTATCTTTAAGGTAGCTTCTTAAAGCATGGGCTTAAAGAGGACATATAAATAAATTTCATTCTAAAAACTATTTTAAATAAAATTTTTCAGTGGATGATCAGTTCTTAACTGTTTTACACATCAGGATGGGAACACAGTTGAGAATTTAATTGTGATTCTACTTGTCCCTCCCCTCACCAATACACACAGCAGAATATAATGATTCAACAAATAGTTCCTTGAGTTGATATTCTAGGAGGTTAACATTTAGAATTTTAAGGAAGGTTATCTTCAATATCCCTTGTTGCTTTACTCTGATAATTTTTCGGTTTGGGAAGGGAGCTAGTTTGATTTTGCTTAAAAAACCCCAAAACTCTCATTTAAATACAATTATTTAAAATTACAATTTTAATGTAAAAATAGAGAAAATTTGGGAACTCTTAAGGGGGAAAATTATCACAAATAAAACCACTGTCATCATTTGAAAAGTTCCTTTTTTTGAACATGCTTTATTTTATATATCCTGCAATTTTGGTTTATTAGTTCTTAGTGTAGTTTTATAAACCATTTAATAGCTGGGTGTCAAGTGCGGAATGATGACCCTGGCCCTTTGGATTATCTGTGAGTAATCCTTTCCATATTGCTCCGGGGTGACTGGCTTGGTGTTTAGTGTCAGGATAGGACTGAGGTAAAAAGAGCCCCTTCCTCTCCTGTTGAATGAGGGTGCAACAGTACAGGGACCACTGGGCATGATTGGTCCTCATCTAAGATATCATCACTGTGTAGCAGATGCTTTGAAAGGTTGTATATCCTATGATAGTGCTCTTCAGAAATTTGTTTGCATAAAGTAATCTCAACTTATACGAGTTTTCACTGCATGTCAGAAAAGCTACCTGTGCATTAAATTTGCTATACATATGATTTCTGTGAAAACTTTGGAAATGCATAACTGAATTGGCATAGCCAGGCCTCCCCATCAAACCAAGTAGTCAACTAAGGCTTAATTTTTTTTCAGAAAAGTTCTGACCTCATTTTTCAAGTCATACCTGTGTGTTATTAGGTGTTTCTCTGGCAGCCCTCTCACGTTTGCATTCTTTTTTTTTTTTTTTTTTTTTAAGATTTTTATTATTTTAGAGAGAGGGGAAGGGAGAGAAACATCAATGTATGGTTGCCTTTCACCTGCCCCCAGCCACAGACCTGGCTGGGGACCTGGCTTGCAACCTAGTTATGTGTCCTGGCTGGCAATCAAACCAGTGACCTTCTGGTCCACAGGCCAGCACCTTACCCACTGTGCCACCAGCCAGGGCTTCACATTTGCATTCTAAGGAGGTATGGGACCCTGCTAAGAGCTTTCTGTCCCCTGTGTTTTAAGTTTCTCTTTCCCTGCACCCCAGTGAAGTCCCACTGAAGGCTGGGGATGGGGGCCCTGAGGGGATAGACCCACTGTAAAATTAGGAATGCATGTGAGTCTCTTTGGGATAGGGGTTGGAAATGCAGTGAGAGAAGGTGAACACAGGGTCCTGGGGAAGGAGTCAGGCAGTGCAGATGAAGAACATATGTGCCTTTAGGCAGACCAGTCAGGAAAAACACTTTCCAAAAAGGCTTTGATCAACAAAGCTTTGATTGCTCCCCTCCCAAAAAGTATAGGGACCTCCCTGTAAAAGATCTCTGTGCTTCCCTAATAAACTCTCCACTTGTTGCTTATTTTGGGAGTAGGATGTAGTTTGAAATGACCTGCTCTTCTTAGAGCTAACCTTTATTCTTAAACCCTCATCTCTTTATTTCACTAGCATTGTAAAGATGCAGTTCATGGAAGACTTGACATTAACTATACCAGAAAAGTTCCTGTTTCTTAAGAAACTTCTATTCAATTAAATTACAGCATGCATTAAAAACTCATCAGCAATAACTCACCACAACCAAAATTAAGAGGGGACATGGCAGTCCTTCTGTGTATTCAAGGTAGGTATTGTAAAGAGAGAGTCTGATCTGTGTGGCTTCCAAGGGACAGCTGGTTTCACAGGGGAAGGTGAGAAAGGGGAAGGTTGTGCTTAGGGCAGCAAGGAATTTTCTTGCAGTGCATTACATTAATGGAATGCTTGTTTCCCTAATACCTTAGGTGGGATATTGTGATAGATTTTACATAAGAAAACCATTGATTGTTACTGTTAGAGGTGTGTTTGGAACTTGAGTTTAACAGAGGTAAACAGATTTCTTTATTAAAGTCTCAGACTGGCAGTTTACAGAATATTCTTAATGTACACATCCATGGAGCTGCTTGAGTGGCTGGGGCCCTTTCAAACACACTCAGGTGCTGTCATTGGCTGGCTGGTGGGCCTTTGTATTGTGTGCCTGGAGGGAGTAAGCCTGGGGCCTGAAAGAGTGCAGAAGGCCTCTGCCTGCCATTTTGGATCCAGAGAAGCAGGAGGAGGAGGAAGGTGGTGCCAGTTCTATTCCCTGAATTGCTCTTGAGGAAGCCTTTCCCCTTTTTTTGTAAGGGACTTCATGGAACCTGGATTCCTGTGCAGATACCAGATTCTACAGACTTGACTCAAAGCAACAACTCCAAAGCTGTATGGATTACTTACTGATTTCTTTTGGTTGTTGAGACTCTTTAGCTGAATTTAGCTGCTTTGGTTCTGGTTCTCAGAAAGTCTCTGAGTTGCTCTGCAAAGCTTTTCATCTATTCACTACATTCTCGCCCAAGCAGTGGAGTAGTGGCCAGCTGCAGTGCCTCCCTCCCTCTTTGAGCCTCCTTTCCCCTTTTCCTTGGTCCTAGGTCCAGGGCTGACAGCCAGATTGCGCTTGAAAGTACATGGCTGTCAGAGTCTCCTCCTGTTTCCCTTTCTGCTTGCCCTCCCAGGAAAGTGGAGCTGCTGGTGGCCTCTAGGGTTGAGGATTTATGGGAGGCCTAAGGAGACCTGCCATCTGTACCACTCACAAGGCTAAGTTGATTCTGGTGTCTCTCATTTGTCTGGCCTGCTTTCCTGGCCTATGTCTAATTATGTGGGTTTCTTAGTGTTTCCACATGTAAGTGGCTGGCCTGCATTGGGTCATCTGACATTGTTCTCACCATCACCACCTCTTTGATCAAAAGAAGTGCAGAGAGGGAGGTGTTTTGCATTCACTAAAAGCAGAAAGGAATTTAAAATAATATATTTGAGTAGATGCCTTAGAAGTAAAGAGTTTACAGCTAAGTGAAATTCTTTCAAATATAAAATATCTAGAGGTTTATAATGCTACATGGTATGACGTGTTTGAGAGGCACCCAAGCTTACCAGTGGATATGTGGACATCATGATTCTGACAACAGGATCTTCTAAGGGGATTTTATAGTTTTAAGGTGAGTTTGGAAAGGGAAACTTGGGGAACTTGAAGTAATAAATAGAATAGACATTTTTATTTGTAGGTTGAATAATCAAATTTCTTCACAACTTTCAAGTCCTTGCTTTGCTGTCACTTGTTCTCTGAAGCCTCCCCAGATTCTTCCTGAGTAGAACTAATAATTACCATTTCATGATTTTCTAGTTCTCAGAATACATGACCATTATACATTGCAGAATTACCATTATTTGTTTAAACTGTTAACAACTAAGGGGGTTTGTTTGCCTGCATGCATCAAGGCCCAATAAGATGCAAACAGGAACTTGAAGCAAAGAAAGTAATGTCTTATTTAAGGAATTGGTGCCAAGCCCAGAGATACAGTGAGCTAATGCTCTAAGACCTAGCTCCATAATGGCCTGTAGGCAATAGATTATATAGTAAAAAAAAAAAAAAAAAGTCATTAAACACAATAGCTAAGGGAGTTGAGGGTCATGACTCCACTGATTGGTCAGAGCTGAAGCAGGCAGCAGTTAATCATTGCATCAGGTCTTGATATCAGCCATGCTGTCCTCCTGTCTGGTTTTATGAGGATGTGGTTGGTAGGGTTGTTCTGCTTCCATGAATCTGAGACTGAAACATAAGTGAGGTCAAGATGTTATTTTTAATTTAGCCAAAACTGGGTTCTCATAGTCAGTGAACCCGAGACTTGAGTCTTAAGACAGTTTTAAAACAAAGTATTTTATTTATTTTTAGAGAGAGGGGAAGGGAGGGAGAAGAGGAGGGAAAGAAATATTGATCCATTGCCTGTTGTGCACTGCCAGCTGGGGACCTGGCCCTAGCTGTGCCCTGACTAGAGTTAAACTGGCGACCTTTTAGCTTGCAGGCTGGCACTCAGTCCACTGAGCCACACCAGCCAGGGCCTTAAGACAGTTTGGTGCTGACAGGAATCCAGTGTCCTAAGGACTTAAGGATTAAGGGAGTAGATGTGCAATATGTGCAAAGGTGAAAGGATGTGGTCGAAAGGAGGTAAGTGAGTCATGGTGGTGTTACATTAGACAAGGTTAGCTTGAATTAAGGAGAAAATATTAAAGGAATTAAGTTTGTCCAGTTACAAAATGACTTTATCATCTAAATATCAAGCTGGTTGAAGTCATAACCTTTCCTTTTCTAGTCTGTTTCCCTGGGGCAAAATTACATACTCAATAAACATTTATTATGTTTAATTAATGAAAGACAGTATTTCTCTTTCTATTTAGGATAAAAATGCAGTTTTTCTAATTTAAAAGTTGTTTGAATAAAATCATAAGCTTTAATTAAAAAATTAAAAGACATACAGATCATGATTATTACAGTAGTAGCTTTTGTAACTCAAAAAAAATGTCACAATGACAAAGTACATCTAGGTATACTCTCATAAGTGCTCAAAAAATAATGCAATAATTAATAATTAGTAATACAAGAACAAACAGTGTTTTGAGTACTCACAACTGCAATACTACTTTTGCCCACTTCTATATGTATAAATGGGTATGTGTTTGTATATTTATTTTTTCACTCTTAAACCTTTCAAAGACAGTAATTGTTAACCACATGAGTTAGTGTGTTGGAATGTCTGGAAAGTGGGAGGTTCAGGAATGTTGTATCATTGAATAAATTGTGAACATATCTGGTTTTAATTTGGGTTACCTACTCTTAGTCTGGAACATCTGAAATGCTGATCTGGACTTTTTGGTTCTGTGTGAATTGCTTTGAGGAGGAGGAATGCCAGAAATAGTTATTGGAATTACTAGCTTCAGGGCCTGGGATCATGAGAAGTGAATGGACTGGAATCTGTTCTTTAAGATGATGCTTTGTGTCTGATTTGTTGATGACAGTCTCATATTGGAAATACTCTTCCACTCTTTGTAAAAATGTTTTATTTTCACACACAACTTATGAAATCTTGAAACAAAGCAACCTTCTTCCCTCCCACCTGCCAAAAAAACAAAACAAAACTAACACAGAAACTTTTCTGGAAGTGATTACTTAGTAGTGCACATTTTATAGACAGTTGACTAAAACACTACAATAAAGAAAATGTCTTTCTGCCCTGAAGGGAAATGACAGGGGTTAACAAGCTTAAATATATAAAGGTATCATAGTCCAGTAAGTTTTTATGCCTCTATCGTTCCTTCTTCTTATTACTGCTACTCTCCTTTTTTCTGATTTATTGATTATTTATTTTGCTTGAATAATACATTATTAAAAGTGTATTTCTCCCCTCACCTTTACTCTGGCTTAACACATTTTGGAACTTCTGTTTGACTTATTAATACAATTAGCTTTAATAGGAGTCATAAATTTAGGATGTAACATGTAGACTGAGCAAACGAATTGTGTTTAAGTATTACGCCTAAAGAGTTGGTGGTGTTTTTGCTTTTGATTATACCTGAAAACTTGTCCTCTTCACTGGCATTGTGCACTGCACCATGCCCATGCCCATGCCCATGCCCAGACTTTCACTTTGTCTTCTGTGTGGCATGTTGGATGATAAAGGGTGCATAGGATGGGATTGGCTAGCTGAGAGAAGGCTCTTTAACATTAGAAATTTGCTTACCTCAGTTTTTTTCAGTTTGGCCAAAATTAAATCAGTTTGCCAAATTAAGATGGATTAATGAGAGGAGTTTCCAAATGTGTTAAATTAGCAAGGAAAAAAATATATAACATTTTAGGTTAAAAACGTATATCTTGAATAATGAGGTGACATTAGGAATTATGAAGTTTGGATATTATTGAGAAAATCTCAGGTTATTTATTATAGTGCTTCTGAACCTTCTGATCATATTTTCACTGCCCATAATAATAAATTTAGAAAGTGCCCTCCTATAATGAAATATTATTTTATTAGAAGCAAACCTAATATGAAATGCTATAAAATAAAAAGGAAATTGTAATTTATATTTGTTGACCTACAGATTACCTAGAAATAAAAGATGCAAAAGCAATTGTTGTGACATGATTTGAAAATGCTTTTTTTCAAATTGATCTATATGGCCTTTTAAAGGATGTCCTCCAGCTGGTGGTTGGTCTATAGAGTATGCCTTAATCTAACCCATTTTTAAAATATAAGTATAAAATAGAGGGTATACATTTGGGGAAAATAATGTCTCTATCATAGGAAATACAATGACTCTTTAATTTAGGGAGATTTGTACAGGAGAAGGTATTATTAAAATAGTCAATGTGTCATCATTGTTTTTAAATCAAGATCCCAGTAGGTACCAATTCTTTTTTATTTCGCAATAGAAGTAACATAGAAGCCTTTCCTCAAAATGACTTACAGTAGAATCTTTTTATGGAGTGTGGTACCTAGCTAGATGGCCTCTTCCGGAGTTAGAAAAGAGTTTGGTTAGCAGGTGTGTAAAGAGAGGTCATATTCATAAAGTGTAGGAACATAACTTGAGATGGTCATTATTGGTGGTTCACTTGATAATCTTGCTCCATAGTTTTCTCTGAAGGAACTAGTATCTTAATGACTGCACGTGTGTTGGTGGGTCATGGTCATGGTCATGGTAGGAGAAGTATTGGAGATCATAGAGCTGTTGGAAAAAATGCTTTAATACACTGGTTTTCCAAAGAGTTTTCTACTGGAGAAGATGGCCTGCCTTACCCTGGTTGGTTCTCAGAAGTTTTATAAGCATATAAATTACTAAAGGCTAAAAACAAAACAACATAAAAGAACAAAATACAAAAATGAATCCCAAAGGGCCCCAATGTCTACTGTCTTTCAAAACCAAAATAATAAGAATTTTTGTTTTATTACATCTTTGTTCATTCTTCTTTTCATACTTTGGTTGAGTTCAAAACTTAAATGTTTGGTCCAGTTTAAAAAGAAAAAAGAAAAACACCTGGGACTGCTATTTTGAATCACTTTTAAAAAAACTTGTGAAAAGCCTCACTATGATCAGATTTCACCTCTGTGACATTTGAGATGTATGCTACACAAAATATAGTAGCCAGCAAACCAGCTTCGTAGTCCTTGTTAAGCTTTTTCCATTTTGCAAAAGCAATAGCTCTAAAATACAGAAGTGATTGCATTAAATCCTTGGCTGGCAATTTTGTGTGGGATTGGGTATTGAAATGCAGCAAAGCAAATAATGAAGGCATATGTTTACCTATAATTCTTTTTACCTTGGGAGAAGGATTAAATAGGAACAGTTTGGTTGTTGTCAAATTCTTAACAGTTGCTTTCAAGCATGAAACAGTCCCTGGGCTCTCAGGAGGATTTACTTAGCAGTTTGAATAGAGAGGTCTTTACTGCTAATGGAACTGAGATGGCAGGCTTAAGCAATGGGGTGCTTTATAGCCTCTTTAGCCACTTGAGAAGATGTAACATCAAATAGCTGAAACCGTCCTGGTCTCCATTGGTGTTTAAGAAGTTGTGCAAAGGTAGGTGAATAAATAATTCAGAGTTGTACGAATGTCTGGATGCCAGACGTGTGGAGACTATCTAAAAGCTTGATTCACAGCAAGTTTAGTTTTGGGGGAAACTCTGGAGTGAGAGCCTTCTTGAGCTTGGCCCTAGGGAACATTTACAAAGAATGATATTTTTCTAAGAAATGAAGAATTTTCACTTGGGATTGACTGAGCTTTGTGAAACAACTTTTCACTTGGGACTTCAATCCTGGGTAAATTGTTATTCATTAAAAACTAATAATATTTCATTTTCAGTACAGGTGGTTGGCAGCTACTGCTTGTGTACGTATGCCTGTGTATGTATGTTTAAAATACAGAATAGTGATGATTACTTAGTCTTAAGTAACTAAGCTCTATGCTATTTAATAGTTAGGCTTTAAGAAAACATTTGTTGAAAAGATGGGAGAGAAGCAGTCACAATTTGTCTGATGGTAGTTGAAGCTTCCACTTCACACACTAGTCAGTCTGTTTGAGTTATGGTGGAGGTGTTTTCCAAATACTCTCTAATAAGCGGTTGGGAAAGCAGGTCTTGGTAGCCTCTCATGCATGAATATTCACAAAAATTCTGATTCTTTCTTGAAATAGAGTAGGTCTGTACTCCTTTATGTGAACACATGTGGCCATATGACATCTTTAGCCAATTAAATGTCAATTCAGGGCAGAAGCATTCAGAGCAATGTGTGTCTCTCTACCTCCTGTGCCCCCTGCCGTGGCCACTTGCCATAATTTGGCTCCCAGGTGAGGATGACTTGGAAAAGAGCCTCAGCTTCCTGCAGTAGGCATGGAGTATGAATGAGAAATGGTCTTTTCCCTGATATTTTATGATTGTTACTGCAGCATAATGGCTTGCTTGACTGATACTAGTAAGGTTCTAGATTCTTGTTGAGGAAAAGAAATTTGCTCAGGAGGTGCATTGGTATTTCCTTACCTTAGTCTGAACGGAGTAGTTGTGGTGAGTTGGTTAAGTGCAGGTTAGACAACCCTGTGCCTCCTAACCTAACATAGTCTAAATGGGGAATTGGCCTTTCTCTTTAGTAGTTTTTTTTTTTTTTTTTCTTTTTCTTTTATAGCTTGCCTTTAACACTTTTTTGTTCTCCCCTCCTCCAACTAAGCCTCTCTCTCTCTTTTTTCAACCCTAAAGTGGAAAGTGACTTCTCTCTTCTAGATACCTGACCCTGAGCGATGGGATCCTAGGCATCCTTTTATCTGTTGCAGATTAAGGAAAACTGTCTCGAAGTTCATGGAAGTGATTACCATATTTGCCTAGTGATAGTACGTTCTAGACCTGTTCTCATAGAGTACTGCTCAGTACTTTATAAAAAACCTGCTTTGCAACAGAAGTTCTTCACTCTTCACAAAATTCAGGGAGTTTGGTGATGTATTATGCATTTTATAGATGGGAGATTGAAGGTCAGAGAAGGCGATAATGTACTTAGGTCATCTACATGACTGCTGCATAGTTGAACCAGCTTCGAAATATCCTGATTTCAAATCAGACCCTCATTATACTGTATTATCACATAGCTTTTGAGTATAATTAAACAGACATAGTTTAAGGAGTCAGAAATAATTGAAACTCTATGCCAGTTTTAATAGATAGTTAAGACAGTAATAAAATAAGCATATCAGCTAAAACTTACATAGTGTTTACTATATGGTATACTGTTCAAATGCTTTAAATAGAAAGCCTGTGAAACTTCCCTAAGGTCACACATCTGAAAACTGGGAAACTAGAATTTGAACCCAAGTTATAGAATCCTTGCTCTAAATACCTACATTTTACTGTAAAATGAAGAAAAGTATTCTTGAATTGAATTTTTATGAATAAATTTTGCCCTGCATTTCTGAAATATGCAGGTTATATATGCATTATTACTTTTAACTTTTAAGCTTCCAGCCACCATCTCCACCAACCAGGTAGGGGTCAGAACTCTCATATAAGAGGAACTGATACTGCACTCCCTATGGTCTGTGCTAGATTTCCTGGTTTATTGGTTTTGTCCTTTCAAAAAATGCTGTCCAAAAATGTGATGATTTTTTTGTGGAATGAAAACAATCCTCTTGGTGGTTTGGGAGGTAGTCAGTGAGGTTAGGGACAAGAGCAAAGAACAGGCCACTTGAGTCAGTGTTGAGGAGGACAGAAAGCTCCCCTGCTCTGGGTGAGGCTCTTGCAGGATGGGGATGAGGGGAGCTTAACTCTTAATTTGAGAGCCCAGTTAAATACTTGACTACTGTGTGTGGCTTGTGTATATATCTGTGCTGAGGGAGAGAGAAAGAGAACAAAAAACAGGGTTGTTGAAACAAGTCAAAGTTTGGCCAAGCTCTTTGCTGAACCTCCAAGATATTTTTACGAGGCATAAGGGGAAAAACCATTTTTTAAGACTTTCCATTTCTGACTTCATGTGATTCTAGGCAGGTACTTGTGTAAAATTTTTATTTTTAAGTCCTCAGTATGCTAACCTTGCTTATTTTATTGTAATTTGAATTTCTGAAAATTAAGATTTTTCTATTTCTATTTTTGATGAAAGGTGATTTCTTGTTGGAGCAATAGTTTACAATTTAGTTACATAAAAAAAAGTTTTGCTTTTATTGTAAATCATTATTTGAAGAAATGTATTTGTTTTTAATCCCTTTCCTGATCATATGAGTCCTGTATGATCATTGTTGGAAAAACTAGAAAATGCTAGAAGATATCAAAAAGAAAATAAAAAAATAATATAACTCAAAGAAGCACTGTTAACAATTTAAAATTTTTTCCAAATTTCCGTATATATACTGCATACATATGTGTGTGTGTATTCATTATACATGTGTACTTCTGTGTATGATATTGTATACATTATATATACAGTTTTTACAGTTGCCTTTTTTAGTAATCAAGATCATTATTTTCCCCTGCCGAGAAATAATCTTGGAAAGTACGATTTTTAACACATTGATGATCAACAATTTTATACAAAAGCTAATACAGGCTCAAACATGAGTTAACTCGTGTAGCAAACTACATCCATCTGTTCATTAACAGCTGCATATGATTTACACTATATAATTTATATATTCTTTTTGCAGTGTTGGGCATTAAGTGTCTTTGTTTCCATGTTTTTATGAGGCATAATAGTTTAGGTGAGAGATGATTAAGGTCTAGTGTAGTAATTTTCAACTTTTTTCATCTAATGGAACACATAAACTAATTACAAAAGTTCTGAGGCACACCAAAAAATACATTTTTGCTAATCTGACAAACAATATAGGTATAACTTTGATTCATTCACACTGGACAGCTACTGTTGTGTTGCCCATTGTCCTTTTTAAAAAATTTTTTTTGACAATCTAAAGGAGAAGAATTAGTGTTCTTGATTCAATAGTTATATATTGCATGTTTTAAAATTTCTTGTGGCACAACAGTTGAAAATTGCTGGTCTAAAGTAATAAAAATAACTCCTACTTATAAGCTTCTTTCATATGACAGGTACCAGACCCTTTATGTACCCTGGGAACAACCATGTGAGGTAACTGGCAATCCCCCTCAAGAAACAAACTAGTCTGGTGCCTGTAGGTGGTAGGTCACTGAGCTGAGGTGTGAACACAGGACATTCTGGATCAAACCCCAGCTCTTTACCGCTTCACTCTCTGGTTGGGTCATATGTGGAGGATGCCAAGATCAACTTATGAGAGGACTATTGAAAATTGTATGGGAAAAAGCTATTATGTTTACACAAAACCTGCTAATATTTGGTGGGTCTGAAACCAGAGCCGATATGCATATACTCAAAACTATCATACAAACCTTCTTTTTCCAGCTTCTGACACTTAAAAAAAAAAAAAAAAAGCCTAGAGTGCTTTCTCTCAGGCCATACAACTAATTATTCATAGCTGGGAGTGGGACCGTAATCCCTATAGCTGGTCTTCCATATTCTTTCCTTCCATTGTGCTGGACCCTCCAGGAGGTCCTAACTGCATCTGCAAGGAAGATTTTCCCCAAATTACTAGTTTGAAATCAGTGTGTCTCTTTTGAAGTACAAGGATGGCAGTGCTGTATGGTTAGGTTTGAATCCCAGTTCTACTTTTTCTGTGTGGCCTGAGCAAGTTAATTAACTTCTTTGTTCCTCAGTTTCCTCTTTTGTAAAATGGAGAAAACACTAATATCTGCTACATGGGGTTGTAGTAAAGATAATGGGAGTGAGCATACACTATGGAAGGCTTCTAGAACAGTGTTTGGCATGTATTGAGAGAGAGAGAGAGAGAGAGAGAGAGAGAGAGAGAGAGAGAGAGAGAGGGAGTGTTTGTGGCTGCTGTCTGAGGAACCAGCCATAATACCTTTGCCAACTCTTTCCCTTCAACTAATAACTTAAGGGGCCTTAAAGGAATCATATTTTGCCTCTTACAAAATTTATAGGAATCCTATAAGTGCTTGAAATACACCTATAGCTGTCACTGAGTATATAGTTAAGGAAAGATAAGGTAAAAGTGTTTGAGGTGAAAGCTATCAGAAGAAAACTCCAAGTATCTTTTTAAATAGGCATTTAAATGGCACAGATTAATAGCATGTCAGTAAGTCAGAGATTTCCTGATTTGGTTTTACCTACTAGTAATTTTTTTTTTTTTTTTTAATTTCAGAGTACTGACTCTTTTTATTCTTCTTCTTCTTTTTTTTTACCTACTAGTAATTTTAAAGCTCTCATCACAATGAATTTGTAAATAGATGTTTTAAAAGTCTAGTTTCCCATACTACTTGAATCAGTTTGCTATTTGTGGTTTAAAAAATGAAGGAGGCATATGGCCTAATTCTTGCTTTATGGTGAGCTTATATTAGGAGGTAATAGTATAGAAAATAAAGCTTTCATTAGAACTCTTCCATGCCTTTTTGCATGAAAACACTGGGAGACAGCTGAGGTGGGGAGCTGGTTGTCATCAAGATGCATTTACTCTGTCAGTCACCAGTGAAGTCATGGTAAAATTAGTAATAATGGACAGTGTATGACATTGGCAGTCACAGACATGGATTTGAAATCCAGGTCCACAGTGTGCAACCAAGTGACCCAGATCAGGTCACATCCATGCCTTTCAACTCCGTTTTCCTATACAATAGAGATAATAGTTCTTTCGGACAGCACTGAATGACTTAACCTTTGCAAAAGCCTCTGCTGCAAGGTTCTGGTGACCTCACACCTTTTCCCCTGGTGATGAAGATATTCACTGCAGAAAGGAGATGGATCATCAGAACTTAGTTCTTCAAACCAGAGCTACACTCTAGGTTTGTTTTTAAACTAGGTTATTTTCTTATCCTAGCCAGTCAAGTGATATGACATAGGAAATGGCATGCATTCTTTGGGACTAACACTCCACTTTGTACTAGGTTATTGTTCCCACCTCCACTTAAAAGAGCTTAACAATCTGGACTTTAGCTCAATTCACACAGTATATGCCTGATATACAGAATTGAGACAGACGAAACTTTTTTTTTACACAATCTCATACATAAGGACTACAAACTACTATTAGATACTTCAGCTGTCACCTGGTGGTGAATGACCAGAACATGTTGGGGGAGAATATAATTTGTGTGTAGAATGAAAGGGAGCACATTGATAACTTCTACTAGTATAGCCTGCCACTCCACCCCAAACCTGTAAATAAGCTAGTGGGTTCGTGGATGTAAAAGGCCTGCTTGTCTTGAAGTTGTAATGTGTACAAACCCAACATTCTCAGGGTCTAAGTCTAACTTTCGTTCTCCAGGTTTGGAGTTGCTTGGGTTACAGCTGTGAGGTATTGGACATGTTCTCCTGCTCTGATTATACCCTCTGTTGCATTTAATTATACTTGGATGCCAGCCTCCATGTCTTATCACCCTATGCAGGTGGCTTAGTATTCTTCCTCTCTGGAGAGGGATTCCTGTAGTCTCCTCTTTTCAAGGCACTTGATAACATACAGTAAAATAGGGATGGAATTAGGATTTCTTCTGGAAGTTGTTGCCTCCATCCCACACTGTTTTTACTCTCCTCCTGACATTACTACTCCCATAATCAGCCTTTATGTCCTCATTTTGGGCAGGGCACTCTTTCCTTTTTAATTTTTGACCACCAAATATCATAGTCCTTTTGGGTCTCAGACATTGGCCTTTCCCTTGAGAAGGTGATAGCTCCCTTCCTTGGGGGCCTGATTAAGCCCAGAATACAGGCGGGGAAGCAGTGCTAATTGGGTGCTGCATCCAGTTGTTGGCCTCCTGGCTCCTGGGAGTGAGATCCTGTGTCACTGTTCAGAACACCAGCCCCTCCCAGTGCACCCAGTGGGTAAAGGTCTTTGAAGTGTTTCAAGACTGGAATCCAGGTCATGGGGTACTGTTGAAGGGAGTTTTTGGGATATAGTAGAATGCCCAGTGGCCTGGAGTAATACTCAGTCTATTCTAGCAAGTGTTTAGAAAGTACCTGCTGCCTGCAAGGGGTTCCTTGCAGAATTCTGAGGGACTATAATGAAGAAAGTGGGTACTGAGTGTTGGGGCAATGCTTACTTACCTTACCTTAAATGTCATCCTAAACACTTCAAGTGGGGAGTTTTTGTGGTAGAGAACTGAACTTTAACCCAGTTATTTTCCCTCTGAAAGGAGCACTAAGGAAACCAACAATATAGGTTAGTGAGAAGAGCTAGGAAGACAGATGCAGAGGGGAGCATCACATGACACTGGGGGCGGCATGGGGGTGCGCTGGATCCCCAAGCTGGCTCCTCAAACATCAGGGCAGAAACAGGATCCACTTCTCAGGGAGTAGAGATCTTGGTCATCAGGCTCATTTCTTAGCCTTGATGAGGCTGTCACTTCCCCGGGTGAAACTTTCATCCTGTAGGTTCAGCACAAGGTTGTCAGCAGTGAGATAGATATGAATCTGTGATGTGGCAGTCGTCTTGGAGATGTTCTGAGCTGCCCGGATCTTTTGCAACTTGATGTAGCCTGGGTTCTTGCTCAGTGCTTCTCCAAGCATTCTGGCAGCCTCAGCCTCACCCTCTGCTTGCACGATCTTCTGCCGCTGTTCTTGCTTTGCTTTTTCCACCAAGAACTTGGTGGAAACTTGACATGAAGCCATCCATGTCTTCAGGGAACTCCCATTTTATTTATGTGTACTTCAGTGCACCAGGTGCCAGGCTGTGAACTTTCTGTGCATGACTTATTTTGATTTTTATATTAGCCCAAATAGGAAGGCATTATTTTCTAAATTTAATAAATGAGGAAGATGAGGTTTCAGTGTGGTTTGCAATTCAAGCCTCGTAAGTGACTGACTAGGTTTCCAGCCCAGCTCCATTTACTCCAGTGCTACTGATTTCCTGACCTCTGTGCAGTTGAAAGAGTCCTTTTGAACCATTGAATTAGCTTTAATGAGGAATTGGCCTAGAGCCATTTAAATTTGGCATTAGGGACACTGCTTAATAAAAATGATGGTTGACTAAGGACTTTGGGTAATAACAAAGTGTCAGTATAGGTTTGCCAGTTGTAACAAATGTACCCTCTAGTGGTGAATGTTGATATGAAGAAGTTATCGATGTTTGCAGGCAGGGATATATGGGAAATTTCCCTCAATTTTGCTATAAACTCAAAACTGCTCTAAAAAATGAAAGTCTTTTTTGAAAATTGGTGCAGATATATGGAAGGGAGCTCAGAAGAAAACCATCAAGATGGCGGTTATCCCAATCATGTCCTATGAGGAAGATTTAAAGGGATTATTGAACTAGAATCAACAGCAGGCAGATTCCAGGCCAATGTAAGAAAGAGCTGTCTAACCTGTCCATAGAAAGCATGGCTTGTCTCATTAGTGATGCGTGATAATTGGATATCATGAGCTTGTGGATATGGTCAAGAGGGTTAGGATTCAAATATTTGGTTGGATGATCATTTATATCAAGTCCCCAAATCTGCTTTTATCTGAATTTTCTATGTGTTGAAAGATCTCTGTGTGTGTGTGTATTTTTTTTTTTTTTTTGGTGAAGATATTCTGCTACCCTGATATGTTTTGATTTACATTCATTTTAATTAGGGTGGAGACTGAGCATATGAGTTTTTGGTGTTTTTATCATTTTTACTTTTTGACCATGTTTACCGATTTCTCTCACCCTCCAACCCCTGCCTCTGGCAATTGCTAATCTGTTTTCTGTATCCATGAGGCGTTTTTTTTTTTGTTTTTTTTTTAATTAAGATTCTATATACAAGATAGATCATACTTGTTGAGATTATTTGTCTTTTTCTATCTGACTTATTTAGCATAATGCCTTCTTGTTACAAATGGCAAAAAATGCCATTTTTACAAATGGCATAAAAATGATTTATTTTTTATGAGTGAATAATATTCCATTGTATTTAAAGGTGATCATATAGATTTCCATTTTTAAAAAAATAATTGATGTGCATTACTGACTAAGTGTAAGACATATAACATTGTTTGATTTACATACAGTATATTGTGAAATGATTACCACAGTAGGTTTAGTTAGCATCCCTCTTATATTAATACAATAATAAGAAAAGAAGGAAAAGATTTTTCTTGTAATGGGAATTCTTAGGAAATTTTATGTATATATATATATATATATATATATATATATATACACACAGTGTTAACCATAGTCATCATGTTATGTATTCCATCTCTAGTACTTCTTTCATAACTTGAAGTTTATAGTACATTTTGAACACTTTAATTTGATTCCCCTCACTCACTGGTAACCACAAGTCTAACAAGTCTTACCTGTTTTTCTGTGAGGATTTTTATAAGTATATTTTTATTTTTTTAAAATATTTTATTCATTATTTTTAGAGAGAAGGGCAGGGAGGGAGGAAGAAAGGGAGAGAAACATCAATGTGTTGTTGTGTTTCACCTGCCTCCAGCCGCAAACCTGACCGGAGACCTGACTTGCAGCCTGGTTATGTGCCCTGACTGGGAATCAAACCAGCAGCCTTTGGGTTTACAGGTTGGCACCTATCCACTGAGCTATCAACCAGGGTTTATCAGCGTATTTTTAACTTAAATTAAAATTTTTTCCACATACAGATACAAATGAGGTCATACAGTTTTTGCTTTTGCCTGACTTATTTCACTTAGCATAATGCCTTCTAGATCCATCCATGTTGTTGCAAATGACAGAATTTCCCCTTTTTTATGGCTGAATAATACATATTCCAGTGTATGTGTGTGTATCACAACTTACATATTCATTGATAGACACTTAGGTTGTTTCCATGTCTTGGCTGTTGTAAATAGTAAGTCATTTCAGTTGATGTTTTTGTTTCCTTTAGATATATTCTGGGAAGTGGAATTGCTAAATATTCATCTATTTTAGTTTTTTTGAGGATCTTTAGTACTGTTTAATCAGCATACCAGGGGATCTGGTAGTGGTGTAGCAAAGTTTACAGATATACAAAAGCATCCCTAGTTTTTTTGAAAAGAGTATATGGAATATTCTCAAAACTGTACACAAAGAGTAAAAGGAGAGTTGTATTAGGAAAAAAGCAGAGATAAAAATGGGGTTTAGAAATATGACATTTTGCTGAACCATGTAAAGAAGCCTAAGTGAAATTGGAAACAATTTTAGTTAGCTTAGAACAACACAGAGCAACAAGATTATATATGTGTATATTAGTATATGTACAGTACACACACACACAAATATTTTTAAGGGTCACTCAGGCTTCGAAGAGAATTAATTAAAGTGTGGATGGAGAGGGGCAAAAGCAGATGATGATAGGTGGGTTCACAAATGATTGAAATATTCCAGGTGAACAACAGTGGGAAATCAGGTGTTTGGGAGCTGATTTCAGTTGGACTTAATGATAGATTGGATAATGTGGGTGAGGGAGAGGGTGTAGAATAATGCTATTTACTTGTCAAGGGAACAAGAAGCTCTGAGGCAGTTGCTCATAAGGTGGCTAATGGGAGTTCAGAAAGAGATGTCAGGCAGTGGAAGCCAAGGGGTAGGTGATATTGTTGGGAAGCAAGAAAAGTGTTAGAAGACACGGATGAGTGCGGAGACTGCTGATATTGAGTGCCTGGTGGATGAGGAAAACCAGGATGGTGACATTATGGAGAAAAAAAGAGTGTTTCAAGATGGTAAAGTTGTCAAGACAGGAGGAAAGATGAGCCCGAGGTCATTGGCCTTTGATGCCCTGGCCTGGAGGTCCCTGGGACCAGAGTAGGAGCCCGTTATGTGTAGTGGTGGAGGCTGCAGTCAGCTAGAGGGTGAAGGGCTGAGAGGGCAATTACAGATAATGCTCCTGAGAAACTGGGTTATGAAGAGGAGCAGAGAAGTAGGACAGTAGCTCCAAAAAAATGCAGAAGGGTAGGTTTTAAAACTCCTGAAAAATGGAATAAACTTTTAACCTATTTGCTGATTTATTTTTAAACTAGCTTGTGAGAGAAATAAATAAAAAATTGGCATGATGCTTTCAGTTTCATCTTTATAATTTAAAAATATTTTTATCATGAACTTGAAAAATCTTTGCTTTGATGGTGGATTTACATGGCCAGTGTCTGACAGGAGCAAGCCCTTGTAAAGGGAGACCAAAGCTTTGTTTTTCTCTCCTTAAAATAAACACATCATCAATACTATGTTTTGCCTTGTTACCTAAGAAGGGGAGGATGGTTCCAGATGGATATTATAGTATTAATATAAGCCAATGGTTTTGTTCTGGGGACCTGAGGTCAGCTCACTTTACATGCCATGTGAATGTGATAGCCTGCACCAGGATCTGATTTTCCTCTTTAATTGAGTATCACATTAAATTCAAGAACCTTGGGGGCTATTGTTCAGAACCATTTTTCTTATATTGATCGGCTTTTTTGGTCTGCAAATCTATGTCCTGTTTCATTTAAAACAAATGTAAGTCTTTAATTAAGAAGGTTTTAAAGTCATGAGATTACAAAGTAATCTTGAATCCAATCCTTTGGAATTTTGACCAAATCACCCAATATCATTAAGCTCAAAGAATCCTTTCAGCTTTAAATTAAAACTGAATCCCACTCAGAAAATATTATCGAGTCTCATCAAAACCCATGTTTTCGTTTTTACCCTTCCTTTCTCAAATAATCAATAAACTTGATTTTCTACAGCAGCAATTCTCAGCTTTAGTAACTGTGATAAGATATATTTATTCCCATTAATTTGGCTGTAATAACATATTTGTATTCAAAATGAGAGGGAGTTAACTAACCCAAGATTGACTTTTTATTTTCATAACAGACCAGGGGATTCATTGGGTTGCTCCTGAGGATTGCATAACTCATTTTGGGAGTTAGATAATGGTTCAGAGATACAGAACCATTTGCTTTGTAAATGGTTGGTTCCCTAATACTGTCCCTTTCTCCTGAGTCTGAGTTTTTCCTTTCAATTGTTCTAGTGCTACATATGGATCAGGAAGGAGGCAGTAACACTAACTATGGGTCTTAATAAATATTTTTCTGGATATATTGAAATATACTTGACAAATAAAAATTGTATATATTTAAGGTATACATATGAGTATACATGTACATTTGATATATGTATACATTATAACATGATTACCATCACCTCATATAGTTACCTTTTTTTGTGGTGAGAAGATTTAAGATTTACCCTCAGCAAATTTCATATGTACAGTTGAGTATTAATAACTATAATTATCATGCTATACATTAGACCTCCATCCTGTATAGTTGAAACTTAGTACCCTTTACCAACATCTCCCCATCCTTGCCCTTCCAGCTCCTGGAAACCACTACTCTACCCTCTGCTTCTATGGGTTGGACTTTTTTAGATTCCACGTGTAAGTCAGATCATGAAATATTTGTCTTCTTGTTCCTGGGTTATTACACTCAATATAATGTCCTTAGGTTGTGTATATGCTATGCCGATTGTACTCAAGTTCAACAAAATTACAAGGTATAGATGTAAATTGGACACATGTGGCAAATATCGGTTTTTCAGTTTATATTGAGAATGTGATACAATGTTCTACAATGGACACATTGTACTAAGGTCCAAACAATCTAAGGGGAACCCAAATTAGTAAATTAGCTCCCTGTGGTGTGGAATCAGCACAAAGAGATGACGTCAGTGGCCAGTTGTCACATTGTTGGACTGGTGTACCTGTGTACACTGTAACAACACATCTATGGCAAGAATGAGACCATAGTGTATCCTGAATCAGTAATTGTGCCATTTTTTTTTTTTTAGCAATGTTCTGGTATGCATTTTATAAGCAAAGACATGAAGTGGTGTCCTCGTATTCTATCGATGAGGAAAGTGAGACTTAGAGAGGTTGTGTAATTGGCCTAAAAGTTACACAGATAACAAAGATCAGAATTAGAATTGGAGCTCATGTTTAATTCTTCGGCTTGCTGTGCCATACTATTAAGATTTGGTGGTTCGCAGGTCTTCAGTGCCATAAATCATCTATCTAAACTTAGTGCTGTAGCACTAAATGGCCTTTCCATGAGCAGGGCTGAGAAAGGCTCCCTGGCTGCCACTGGGGACCATGTCTTATCTAATCAAGGGTGTGTAAAACTCTAGTTATCCACTGTCCCGTTGGAGTGAATGGTGAACCTGATAAGTGATCTAAGGCAAACTATTTAGTGTATGGATGGTATTTGGGAAGGAGTTGTAGAGATAAAATGAAGGGGGGGTTTAATGGTCTCTTACCAAAGCTATGTGCTGTTTACTGTTGGAATTAGCATGATTGATTAGTATAGTGCTCTAGAAAGCTGTGAAAACATCTAAAAAAAATTCAGCAATTGCCTCAGCACCCTTAATAGTCTTATGTCAGCAATTAGCATTAACAGTCTTTCATTAATCCATTGGATTTCTGATGCTGCACACCCTAAAGCAGGAGATAATAGAGAATCCTCAGGATTAGCCCCCCGTGCATCACACTTCAATATGTCATTACAACAGTAGTAATGAGACTACGGGCATGGAAGCAGAAAATGCTAGAGCAACAGTCTTCTAAAAGTGATGGTGTGTTTCTTTTCTTTATTCAATTCAGGGTGCTATGGGACATGCGCACATTACTAAGCAATGGTCTGCATCATGCCCTCTTACACTCACTGGGGATAAGTGGGTCTTGTACTTATTGGATTAATAAGACCTTGTGAAAACAAGGCATTCCAAGTGCCTCCTGGAAAGAATATTGGTACTTAATTCAGAGGGTTCAGATTGTACAAGCATTGCATGCTAAAATGGCCTCTCCTTCACATATTCCATAACCATGTCACCTAATTTAACCAGGGGTCTGAATGTTCTTGCTCTTCCATTAATTCATATTGTGTTGATTCTGTATCAGAATCACTCAGCATATATTTCACATTTTTTCTGGTGACTTCAAGTCCCCAGATGCCTTCCTCTTCTTCTGTTCTTAACATTCTGCCTTCTATTTTTTAATCTTAATTTTTATTCATTTTAAACATGTATTTACTTTTAGGGAGAGAGTTAAGAAAGAGAGAAAAGGCAAGAATCATTAATGTGTGGTTGCCTCTTTCGTGCCCCCAACTGAGGACCCAGCCTACAACCCCGGCGTGTGCCCTGGCTGGGAATTGAACTGGCGACTCTTTGGTTCACAGGCTGGTGCTCAGTCCACTGAGCCACACCAGTCAGGGCTGCATTCTGCCTTCTGTTTACTTCTCTATTCTTGTCAACTCTCCCACCTTTCCTTCTTTCTACTCAGAATTCCTCATGTCACCCATCTGTTCCTGCATCTTGGCCTTTAACCAAGCTGAAGGGAAGTGTATAAGTGTTGAGTTTGGAAGATCCAGTTTCAAATCTGATCTGCTGTGTACATCACCCAGGCAGTGTGACCAGGCACCAAGGCACCACTCACCTGGAACTCTTGATTCTCCCATCTTTCTTTACAAACATTCCTCCTATATCCCATCTCAGTAGAGGACAGGGCCTTTTGTCTAGTTTTTAGGCTAAACAACATGGTGTTATCCTTGCTTTCAGTGTTTCTCTCATGCCCACCATCAACCTGTTAGCAAATTCTGTTGATTCTACCTTCAGAATATTTACAACCACCTTCCCTGCCATTATGTGGGTCTTTGTTAGTATTATAAACTGGCCTTCCTGCTTTTCACATTCCCCCACAATGGTCCACTCAGATACTTTCAACATATGAACAGATTATGGAACATTTGATGGCTCACTGTTTCACTTGGCAAAATATAGGATCCTTGTAAGGCCTTTAGGTGCTATACGATCTACTTTCAACACCTCTCTGATTTCATCTGCTGCTGCACACCCTGTCATCCTTTTCTCAATCACATGGTCCTACTGTACTTCATACATATCACACACTTCCTCCTTGAAGGTTTGTTCTTGATGCTTCTCATTCCTGGAATACACATCCGCAATATCCCTAATGGTTTCTCTCAATTCTTTCAGATCAAACATCACCCCAAATGAAAATAACTACCTTTGTATTATGTATCAAAATACCATATTTTATATTTTTATATTTTTAAATTTTAGTTCTCTATATCCATCACAAGAATATTCACTCCATAAAGAAAGGATTTTTAATTTCCATTTTGTTCACTGATACATCCATTTCCCTCTTCCCCTCTCCCTGTTACCTACCTGCAATTTGAGAAATGCATACCTGTGAAATAAACTTCAAATTCCTTAACATAACATCTGATCTTTTCCGCAGTATAGGCCATTGAAGTTAGTAGCCTAGCTACACCAAGTGTTTACTTGACCCCATGTTTGCTTTGGCTGTGTCTTTGTTTCCGTAGCTGTGAAGGTAGCGTGTGAGAAAAATTCTCTCCTTATTTTACCAGTTGAAGGCCCGTTCCTTATCTTTAATGGCCAACTTAATTGCCACCCACAGAAAAATGTCTTAGATTCCTCCAATTAAAAATGTATTCTTTTATCCTCTGGTTTGCTACCATGTATGTAGCATCAATTACATCTGGCCTCATATAAGTTAGTGAATACCTTTCTCTTCTTTTGTCCTTGAAAACTCCTTGATGATGGATTCATTTTGATTTAATTTTCGATTATTGTACCCTGAGTTATCACCTTGAGTATTGTGTTTACCCAACTTACTGATAGAAACAGCTTTAAGTTCACATTTCAAATGGTCCTAATCAGTGTGGAAATTGTATGGATTATTTACATGAACAAGAAAAAATATGTGTATAATAAATTAGAATGTGTTCTTTTAATCTTAAATGTCCCTAAGATAATAAAGAATGAATTATAGATGTAGAAACATGCATACATCTTATTTCACTTTTTATTTATAAATTTGTTATTAAGTTGATCTTAATACATTGTTTTTAGGCTTTTCAGGGAAATGAATATTTTTACTTAAAAAGAAATTACTGGCCAAAAAGAAAAAACTTGTTTGCATTGAGTCTTCTAAAAGTTTGCCATGTATTTGGAACATACACTCCAAATGTATTTGAAACTACTATTTCATGCATGTTAGGATTTTAAATATTTTTATAAAAAGTATAGAAAAATAGAAACAATGGTCTTCTGTTCATTTGTAAATCAACATTTATTTTATATTCCCAGTTTTAAAGTTCTGATTTTAATGGCTAAGGCAATTTTATAATCTAGGGCCCAGATCTCATTTTTTTTTTCTTTATTCTCCCATTAGATAAGTAGTACTTTATGATTTAATGTACAGTATTTTATGTAAAGTGCTTAGTGCAGTACTCTGTGCTTAATACATAGTAAGTGCTCAATAAATATTAACTTATTATTCATAAAGAAGTGACTTTCCCTTTTTAGATTCCTTATCATTCATCATATATTATCTTATACTTATTTTTATATATCTTTTCTAGCACATTATATAATTAGAGAAGAAATTTTGTACATTTCATGGGATTAATAAATTATTTATGCACTGAATAAATAACTTGTAAACATTCTTTTAAAATTTTAAGTAGTTTTGATTATTTGATGTTCTATAACATTGAGCCCAAACATAGTGGAAATGCCTGAGCACAGACAAATTAATGCCTAAATGATTCCAGAAAAAAGCCACTGGGGATAGCAGGAGCCCCTGGGGACTAACCAGAAGTCACATTGCCTATCTACAGCTTCCTGCTGAGGCACTTTGACTAAATTAACTAGGGATATATTACAGTGTTCAGAGACCTCAGAGGCATATAAAACCCACAGCATGCCTACTTCAACTAAATTTGGTAGTTACCCATTTGGTTAAGATTAATTACTCAGTTTATTTATGGTTAATGACTCATTTGGTTTCTATTCAATAGAGATAGGTAGAAAAGCAATGGAGACAATGTCAGACTGCACAGCAGACAACTGCTTCTGTTTTCTGACTGGAGTCACATGAAAGAAACCTATTTTAAAAGCACTTGCTTGGATGCCTCACATTTAAGATTAGAGTTGATCTTTGAGAGCTGGACTTTTGCCTGTAACATGTTCTTTTTTGTATACCCATCAACCATTGAAGTACTTGGAATATGGCAGTTACTTCAAGGAATGCTTGGAGGGCTAGATGACAATCTGGAGGCAACAGTATTCCAGGAATAGGAAATAAATCAATAGTTGGAGATGATGTAGTTCCAAGTCTTATTTGGTTCTTCCAAGGCTCTGTGTTTGCCTGACATTAAATAATTTTCAGATCAATGGATGCAACTGATCATTACATCATCATTTTATTATTCTATTTATAATCTTCCCTGCCATGATCATATTAATTTTTAAATTTTCTTAATTATTTTAAATACTGTGTACAAGGTCTGTCCAAAAAAAGGCCAACCATTGTTAATATAATAAAAATGGTTTCCACAACATTGAGGTAACCTGGCAGCCAAGGATAGTGGATTGAAATGAACATGTGTGAACAATGACCACTTCACTGTACTAATCAGTCGGGGTGGAAGATGCTTTGAGTAAGCATGCGTAGTGTTTGGCAATCACATTCAAAAAGATTGAGTGAGTAGAGCAACAAACCTGCATTAAATTTTGCATTAAGCTTGACCATTCCTCATGTAAACTATTTGGATGATTGAGAAGGCTACAGCTATGGGCAACTGGTGATTGGCAGCTTCATCACAATATACCCATCATGTCTAGTACAGAATTTTTAGGTGAAACATCAAATCACCAAGGTGACTCAGCATCCCACCCCCCACTCCACAGCCTGAACTTGGCTTCTTGTGACTTCTGGCTTTTCCCCAAAATAAAATCACCTTTGAAAAGGAAGAGATTTCAGGCCATTGATGAGATTTAGGAAAATACTATGGGGTGGTTGATGGCAACTGGGAGAAATGTGTGAAGTCCCAAGTGTCATTGTTTTACGTACAGTGGTTGTTGTATCTTTTTCAATAAATGGCTCTACTTTTCATAGTATATGGCTGGATACTTTCTAGACAGACCTTGTATCTGAGAAGTGTAAGCCGCTTTACTGGATAATAGTGAAGCTAACCTGTGAACAAGATGCCTGCATCTTCTGGAGGTGCTTGCAGCCTTGCAGGAAGTGAGAACTGCTCAGGTCAGTCTTTACAGAACAGAAGGCCTGTCATTTGCTGAGAGACTAAGAAAAGGGAATTTTCATGTAGAGCTGGAGAAATCTGAAGGACTTCAGAGGAAATGTTGCATTTGAACAAGGCTATGAAAACTACTTTGAATTTAGAGAAATGGACTAGTGGGAAATTTGGTGAGACATTACAGTAAGAGAAAGTAGCAGGCATGGTAATTAGTAATTGATTGCATGGCATGTCAATGAGGTAACGGTAATTAACAGTTTAATTTATTCATACAATGTATCTAAATAAAATGATGTATTGTCAAATTTAAGGTACATTTGATTTCTCTCTTTTATCTTCTGGTACATGACATTTCAGAATAAAGTTGTTCAGTTTTTTGTTCTTTTATTTGTTTCAAGTAGTAATCAAAATAAAAAAAGAAACATAATCATGTGTTGTGCTCTCCTTTGAAGTTTTATTAGACAGCATTACTGGTTGAAGTAGGGAAGTCGATGTTTACTCACTAGTGATAACATGCAGCCTCTTTCCCGCTGACACTGGAGCCCACTCACTCACTCACTCAGCACCTGTTATATGCCAGGCATGGTGTCATGTCTTTAAATTGTGCTTGTGTGACTTTTGGTATGTTTTATATATTCTTTTTATTTCTCCTCTATTAACATTTTCTTTGGGGGATATAGTAAGTTCTTAACGAGTGCAGATGGAAAAATCTCAAAAAGGAATTAGGGTATAGTTGAGCAAGATGAACTGACTGAAAATTCTGTTATAGTTTTGGACTTGAGTATAAATGTAAAACAGTGTTTCATTAGAACAGACTGTTTACTATTTACTACTTTAAAAAATTTCCTGGTATTTTGCACTAAATTTAACAGATAATGCCAAAGACAAATCAGATCAGTGTTGAAATATCTAATCTTGCATTTTGACTGTCCTTACCATCGAACTATCTAATGGGGCTTTGAAGTAATTTAAATATGAAATACTTTTTTTTTTTAGCTTTTGCTAGAATAGATGTATTTAAAGTTAGTTACACATTTATTAATACTAAAATTTCTTTAGCCTATTTAGGTTTTTCTCTGATTTGAAAGTGAGCAAAAATCCATCCAATTAACCAAACAGAAACTAACAATTAGTTAAAACCTCCTCACAGTGTATGTGCCCTCTCTACCCTACCCCTAAAATCCAATTATTTTAATTTCCTAGAGTGATCTGGCAAAGCCAGATTAATGGAAAGAGGTTCAGAATAAAATGTCTGATTAACAGCATTATATCTATAAGAGGAAAGTCTTTTCAATTACAGAGGTTGAAGGTAAATCATTTTGACTTTATGTGATTAATTTCTTTTATTTTTAAATATATGCTTAATATTGTAGTCTGGAGCTCAAGTTTTTGGAAATAGAGAAAGACAGTTAAAGTCTCAAATTCTGTTATAAAAAGAACCACCAATGTTTCTGCCTTCCCTGCATTGTATAAACTTCACTGCGGCTTATAATTCTTTTTAAATATTGATCTAATTACAGGCTGTTGTAAGCATTCACCTCTTGTGTCTACTTTTTTAATGCTTTTTAGTTCATTTTTATTTGTTGATATTGCTGTGTAGACTGTTTTCTGAGGCAAAATCATGAAGTATTACATTACAGTTTTATTTAAATTAGAATTGCATTTTAATACATTTGACTTATTACATTGATTCTTATGTTAATATTAGATTTATTAACAGATATGCTTGAGTCTGCCAATTGTTAATATTTCTCTTGATTCAGCACTAATTTTTATAGTTCAGATTGCAGATGTATAACAAATACATCTTTTAGGAAATGATTTTCTCTTGATTTAATCACTTGGTACAAGATATTTCATTAATAGCACTTTTAAATTTAATTAAATATTAATTATTCTTTAGGCAATAATCATTATAAACTCTTCTCAGAGTGGAAAAGTTGGTCTTCTTAAGTAAACTTAACCATGTTTGTTTCTCTAAATCTGTAGTATTTTACCTTATAAGTTTTCTTGGTTTCCAGGTAATGCATTTAAATTATGCTTAGTGAAATAAGCCATTCAGTGAAAGACAAATACCGTATGATCTCACCCAATACAGGACATTAATGAGCAATAGAAACAAGCAAGCAAAACAGAACCAGAGACATGAATACAATATCTGATTAACAGCATTATATCTATAAGAAGAAAGTCTTTTCGATTACAGAGGTTGAACCCAAGGTTCAGTGTGCAGAGGGGAGTGGGGAGGAGGAGGCAAAGAAGGGGAGCAGATTAGTTAAGGAACTAACATGGATGACCCATGGACATGGACAACAAGTGAGGGGAGTAGGAGAGTCAGGGGGAGAGTTGGGATGGGAGGAGAATGGGATGAATGTAATACAACAATAATAAGAATAAATAAATTAGGTGCCTCACTTTTCCTTTTGAAATATTTTTTTCTAATCAACTTTTATTGCTTTAAATGCTTTTTTTAATATATTTTTTTAAGATTTTATTCATTATTTCCAGAGAGAGAGAGAGGAAGGGAGCGAGGCAGAAAGGGAGAGAAGCATCAATGTATGGTTGCCTTTCACCTGCCTCCAGCCAAGGAACTGGCTGGAGACATGGCTTGCAACCTGGTTATATGCCCTGCCTGGGGAATTGAACCTGTGACCTTTGGGTTTGCAGGCCAGCACCTTATCCACTGTGCTACCAGCCAGGGCTCTAAATGCTTTTTATTTCTTAATTTTTTTTGAGGTTAAAAAATAGTTTGTTTTTAAAAAAATTTATTGTTGTTGTATCACATCCATCCCCTTTTTGCTCCTCTCTTTCCCCCTCCCCACCCACCCATTCCCTGCAAAGTCAATCCCACCTGTGTCCATGTCCATGGTTCCTTTATACTAGGTTCAAGGACAGTTATCTACTTTTTATTTCTTATATGTTGAGGAAGCAGATAACTGTCCTTGTGTTGTAGAACATGCAGTTTCATTGATTCTTTTTCTGTGAACAGATAGAATGTCTTTAAGTTAGTTTTCTTTTCCAGTTAGAATGTATCTGTGCTTAAAAATTACCCAGAGAATGCTGCCATATCTTAATAAGTACATTAATAACATAGGAAACAGACTTGTTTCATGCTTTATTTAATTTGTAACCAGATACTAATTCCTAAGTCATTCAAAGAAAGTGAATAACTACTGGTCTTGTTCAGATAATTTATTTGGTGGGATTAGTGGTGGTATAGGTAGTCTATACTGGTTAAATATGAATGGTGAAATGAAAGAATAATTGGCAGGGATAAATGTTGACCTAAGAAAGGAGTGTTTTCTATATCTTATAAAGTTAAGAAAAATATTGTATACTTTATGTTATATACATCTATATTGATGGTTAACATTTGGGGTCTCTCTTTTGCATCAGTATTTTAAAAGTCAGAACTCATTGCAGAAAGCATTATGGCATTCGAAATTATCTGACAGATAATTTCGGACAAATAATTATTTGGAAGGAGCTTTAGAGATTATTTTACTCGGAAGAATTTTGTGATAATGAAGAAATTGAAGTGCAAGGAAGATTACATTTCACAGGTCATTGTGTATGAGTCAGGATGCTTTCAGTTGCAAGTGACAGACTCCCCAATTGAAGCTAGTTGAAAAAAGTATTTTAAAAATGTAGAGAGAAGCCCTGCCTGGTGGCTCAGTGGATAGGCTCTTGTCTGCAAACTGAAAGCTCACTGGTTCCCAAAGGTTGCAAGCCAGGTCTCCAGCCAGGTCCGTAGCTGGAGATAGGTGAAAGGCAGCCATACGTTGATGTTTCTCTTCTCTCCCTTTCTTCCTCTCTCCCTGCCCTTCTCTCTCAAAATAGTAAATAAAATCTTTTTAAAAAATGTAGAGAGAAAAAAAAGTAGTTGAAGCAAACTTAACAAAGAAACAGAGGTATTGCTGGGACATGTTTTCCCCCATCTCTTAGAGTGCACAGAAGAAAATTACACAACAGCAGTTGTGCATCTTCTCTGTGTTTCCTATACTGACCTCCTGAAGCAATTATGAATTTTATTAATAATGGCAGTTGAGCCTATTTCAGATTAGTGATCTCATTAAGAAAGAGCCTGCTTTCTCCTGTATATTGTAATTACTTTGTAATATCAAGAAATAATAACCTGATTTTCCTGTTGCGGATCATGTGCAGATCTCCCAGTCAATTGCTGTGGCTACTTGTTGGTATCAGTTTTAGGCCATCTTCTCATTTCTGAGGCAGTGATGGTAGCTCCATTAGGACCACCTGGAAGGGAAAAAGTAGGTGTCTGAAAAAAGGAAGCAAACTCTCCTACTATAGTGGTTGAATTGCTGGTGGAGTCTGGTCTTTAGACTCCCAAGCTAATGCCATTTTCATCAAAATCTTAATACATTTTGAGATAGGTTAATTAGGAGGATGTCTTACTCTTAGTTGAGAATGTTTTTCTCACTTTGGTGTGCTCAGAAATTTGGGTTACAAAACAAAGTCTTTACTTGAAGTCAGTAAAAGCTTATAGCTTCAATACAGTCTTTTGGAAATTAAGGCTTTTAGAAAACAAAATCAGTGTCAGAGATATGATAAACATAGGCAGGAATAAAGCATAAACCTGATTTAAAAAAAAAACTTAGGAGTTGTGTGTGTTTGTGTGTGTGTATGTGTGTGTGTTTTAAATATGAGTAGAGATGATTCCTGAGAGTATGTATGTTGTGATCTGTTCAACATGCAGGTCCCTTCCTAGAGCTGGCCTGGCCCTGGGCCTGTGCATCCTGTGTGGGGCTGCTGGTACTGGCCCTTTCATGGGATATATCCCCACATACCCCAGCCAACCCATGCTTTCCTTCCCAGGAGCCATTTGTTGTCTTCTGAACCACTTTCTGGCATTTTAGCAGCTGCTCCTGTTTCCACCACTAAATTTTAAGTTCCTTGAGAGCAGGGCCCATCATCAGTTTTTCTATATTCCTCTTATTTTCAGGCAAGGCGCTAAGTATGTACTAAGAGTTTTAGAAATGTTGTGTTTTTTATTTGATTTGCTCTCAGAAGCATATTTTGCATTCAAAGGCTTATGGTAGGCTCAATTATATTTATCTAGTTCTCCATTTCCTAAATCAAATAAAAAACCCTATTAACCCACAATGAAGTATATATTATGGAGAGAGGCTGCCTGAAGTATGAGTTTCACCTCAGCACATTTCATTTATCTAGTTACTGAATTAGCCTGTGTATGTGTGTATGAGCATATATTTAAGTTTGATTTCCCTAATTATCTTTGTTATAAGTATGATTTAAAAATCCCATAATGGGGAGAACAACAGGGGGCAAATTTGGCAACTGTAAAAAAACAATTAAAAAAAAGACAAAAAAATATCCCATAGTATCAGGAAAGAAAGGAAAAATCAAGAAAAGGCTTAGTTAATCCGAAAACTCTCCACTGGTATGCAAGATATGATTGCTATTACATAACAATAGAATGATTAAGTTCTCTCAATTAATAACATGTACATGGCCCTGGATAGGTAGCTCATCTGGTTAGGGTGTCATCCACAAATGCTCCAAGATTGCAAATTTAATCTCCCACCAGGGCACATACAAGAGCAACCAATGAATGCATAAAGAAGTGGAACAACTAACCAGTGTTTCTCTTTCTTCCTCTTTCTCTGAAATCAATCAATAAAAAATAGAACATCTACACATCTTCCAGATATTAACAACACAAATGTATATACTTTCATCATACCCTATATATAAACCCAGAGGGAAGACTTGAATCCTGAGAAGAGGGTAATTACAAAGCTGTATTTCTGTGTCTGATGGAAAACCGCTATCAGTAAGCTTATAGGATTTGACATGATACCTAGAGCACAGGGATTAATCAAAGGTAATTAAAAAATAAAAGACTCATTTATAGGCAGTAATTTGTTGAGAATTGGGTATAAGAAATGTGAAGAATTTATTGACTTCTTACTCTAGGTCCAGCACCGTTCTTTATGTACATTCTCATTAATATTCACTAACACCCATGAGGTGAATATGATTGCAGGTATTTCATTTTATAATGAGAAAACTCAGGCTGAAAAGTCAGTAATTATCTAAGGAAAGGCTGGGCCTGACCCATGCATGTGGGTCATGCAGGTGGAAGGGCAGGCATTTGATTTTCCAGCCATCCATTCTGCCTTCATCCATGACAGACATTGCCCCAGATACCTAAGGATCTAAAAGCAAGTACAGTAGTCCCTCTTCTCTGTGGTTTTGCTTTCCATGGTTTCAATGATCTATAGTCAACTATGGTCTGAAAATGTAAAATTGGAAAGTTCCAAAAACAAAGAATTCATAAGTTTTCAATTTCAATCACACCTTTCTGAGTAGTGTGATGAAACTTTGCACTGTCCTGCTCAGTTTGCCTAGGATTGTGAATCATCCTTTTGTCTAGCATCTCCGCACTGTATAGTCACTGCCCACTTGTCACTTAGGAGCCCTCTAGTTTTTCAGATCAAATGAGGTGGCATGAACAGTGTTAGTGTTCTGGTAACCCTTACTTTACATAATATTGGCCCCAAGCACAAAAATAGTGAAGCTGATGATCAAATATGCCAAATAGAGGCCATAAAGTTCTTTCTTTAAATGAAAATGTATGTGTGCATGTATGTATGTATAGGGAAAAACATTATATGCAGGGTCTGGTACTGTGGTTTCAGGCATTCAGTGGGGGGTCTTGGACTGTATCCCCACAGATAAAGGAAGACTATTGTAGCTGTATTAGGCTATTCCCTCATGGTTCAGAACACTGAACATTTGTTTTTGAGAAAAATTGAACCAAACTAGAGTGTGCTTAAATTTTATCAACTTTCAAGAAGTGTTTTAGGCAAAAAGATTTCCATTTTTTTCCTAACGAGTGCTCCACAGCATTTTTCTTGGAAAGAATGGAATATATACATTACCCTCTTCTAGAGAATTGTTGGTTCTCCTTTGGAGATCTAGTCTTAAACATTGGCAGACTTCATGTTTAATTCTTCGGTCATTAGAATTTTCTACCCTAATTCTAAATCCCTCAAAGTTTATTACAATGGTTAGTGGCATTAGCCTGTCCACAGCTGGATAAGTTATAAAATGGACTTTTGAGGTTAGGAAGTTAAGTAACCAAGAACAACCAATTTGTCAACTCAAATCATCATGGGGATGGAAAAAAACCTGTCCACAGTGTGGGAAATAGAAGACAACGGTGAACCCGTATTTTGTTTTTTTTTTTTCCTTTTCCAGTTTGATCATGTTCAGAATACAGAAAGTTTAAGTGTTGACTGTTTTTGTAAGAGCTGTGATAATGTTTACACTGTCATATGATATGTCTATTTGAACATTTATCACAAAAATTGGGGACAAGTTTTACCTTCTGGATTAATTACCTGAGGCCACCTCAACCTGCAAACATTTAAAATGTACAGGGGCCTGAGACTTCAGTAACAGCCTCTCCATTCTTTTATTACTTTAAAAAATTGTAATCCTTGTACTATCTTTTAATACTGATATCATAATAAATTTTCCCTACTTGGGAACTTGATAGCATATAGGGAAGGACTTCACTTGCTGGTTTTATAAAGCATTCTTTCACAATATTTAGAAATATAGTACAGTATTTTATAAAATTTAAATTTAATGTTTTTAAAAAATAGTTATTCTTTATACTAGATTACAAGAACAGAGACATTGTGAAATTATGAGATGGTGGTGTTCACAACAGAAAACACGTTTCTCATGAGTATTGGATGGGTACTCATGTTCAATTACTTGTGTTTTGTGTTTTATAATTCTTTATAAAATAAAACTTTATATACTGACATGGCATGAAATAAAAGCCCTTATTGGAAACTTATTTCTTAATGAGGCTGAAAGCTACATTTCTTTATTTATAGTGTGAATTCATGTTTTTTGGTTATTTCATTGGACTGTGAAATCGAAATTACATTCTTTAAGTAGTAAAGCAGATATGCAATTTTAAATAAACTGAGCTTTTTTTTTTTTTTTAAGCAACACAAAGGAAAGTTGCTAATTTTTACTTGATTATCTTTTTGTTCTTTTATTGCATTGGTACATATAAACACGATTCTTGAATATGTAATCCATTGATTAATTTCAAAATATTTTTCTGTTAAAACAATTTAATACCATGAGATCAATTAAAATGTTAAAAGGCAAGAAAACTTGTAATAATCAGGTAGCACCAGTGAAACATAATAATTATGTCATAATTTATTTTTAAACAAATTTCATGCATACTAGTATTATTATAATAAGAATATTTTAAAAATAGTATATTAATTGAAATACCATAAATGTATTTTATAATACTGTGAGGGTTTCTACTTACTAAAGATGTTCCAATATTAATTCTTTTGTAAAATGAGGAGTGAGTTTTAAAAATAAACACTGTTCTTTATAAATGTGTTGTATATTGTATTATTCTTTATTAGTGTAAAGTACACTTACATATTTTATTTTCAAATGAGACAACCTTTATTAAATGTGGAAACATTTTTAACTGACAGAGTTGATCAACTAATATTCTTCATTACATCTGTAAACCTTGCTAATTAATGTCCACTCTGTGCTAAATGCAAAGAGTCAGTTGTATATATTCTCAGCCCTTTTTATGCTGACTGTATTTGTAATTTAATTAATTTACAAAATTACCCCACAAGAGAATTAATGAAAGTGAATAGAGGATAGAAAGAGCTGTCCTGTAAAAACTTACAAGAATCCTTTGGAAAGCCTAAAGGTGAATTGCTTTAGAGGAAAAAAATAACATGTTATTGTGTGAAGATAAATAAACCAGCTGGAAAAGAAAAGGAAAATAACTAAAGGAAACCTTAAACTGTGAAGCTGAGAAAAACCATAAACAGCTGAGGTTTATGTAAGACAGATGAGTGAGAGCCCTAAGCAGCAGACCTACTACTCTGAGAAAAGACATTGGCCAGACACTAGGTTAGGGAATGATACACACTTAACGTTACTTACATTAAAAATAAATTATTTTATTTATTTTTCTTTAACTCTCATTTTGAAACTTCTTTTCAATTAACCAGAAAACTATTCCTTAAGTTGAATGATTATTAAATATTGAAGATATGTTTGCTTCATAGATTTCATTTCAGTTTATACAGTGTATGTCTATGTAAAACTTTTTCCAGCTGTTTCAAACAGATAAGTATCTTTTGTCATGTGAAAGAAAAAGGATTTGTTTTTTCCTAAAACTCTTTAAAAACTTACGGTATTTAACTTTGGAGTAGTTCTGCAGAAATGATATGTTTTTAGTTAAAACTCAACAAGTATTTAATTAAACATTAAGTATTTTATTGAAATAGAAGCCTATTTTTAACTTAATTATATAAAATCTAATTTTTAAAAGCCTAATTTGACAATATTTACTAGGAGAACAGTTCAGTATCAGGTGCATTTGTGTGCCCATTATTTAACCAGGTTGCAGTTCTACTTGTGTAACCATTTTAACAATTCTAGGAAAATCCTGTTTAGAAATGAAATTGACTCCTGACCCACCTGTTTTATCAAAATGGTTGCTTTGGTTTTATTTTGTTTGGATCACTTCAAACAAATCATGAAAAGATAAAAGACATTGAGAAAGTGTGCAGAAATGAAACTTAAAGCCATTTTTGGTGTTAGAAAATTGAAATGCCTCTTCATGTTGCAAAGCATTATATGCACAAATGCTAACATAAACCGTATATAGTCTAAAGGGCAATGATTGCTTAAGCTTTCTTCTCTGTAACAATAAAATGCTGCTTATTTAGGCTGCAGACCAATAATAATTCATTATACAACATAGATACTTACCAACCCATGGTACTATTCTCTCCTGGATTTATAGCATCTCTGGAAATTGAAAGAAAACTCCATTTAGTGACACTGTAGAAGAGTAGTCTGTTTAGCTGCCCAGATAATTCCAAGAGGCAGTGTCTCCTTTATGAATTTGCTAGATCCAGAATTTCGCCTTAGGTTTGAAGAAACAGAAGCCAGATTTTGTCAGTTCAACAGGACTGGGCCACTTTCCAAATGAGAGTCATATTGGTATTTTATTATAATGAGAAAATAAGACAGACTTAAAAGAATTGGGTTCCTGCAGCCTTTAGCTAGGACAGCTTTTTGTTGTTGGAAAGCTCTTGGGGAACCTGTTATAAACACACTGTTCTTGGTAGGCCTGGAAACAGGGAAGATTTTGGTGTCTTCTTTGGAAGTAAGCCCAGGTTTTAAACTTGGGCCATGTTAACATTAACAGAAATGCATTCTTTTCCCTGCCTGTGTCCTGTACATACTAATCAGCTGTGCAGGCATCAGTCCTATCTTTACAGAGCTTAACATCTGGAAAGGAGACATCTAGAATAACTGCTGAGGCTCTGGAAAAACCTGAAATGGGGGATTAAACCAGGTCTGGGGTCCTTGAGGCTTAACACCTATTGGAGACCAAAAAAGATTGGGGTTATGCATATGGACTGAGGGACAGAGAGCAGAGTAGTGAAAGAAATCTTGTGAGGCCCTGAGGTGAGGAGGAGCAGATTTCTGAAGATGGAAGAAGGCTAGTGCCAAGAATTAAGTGAGGAAGAGGAGAGTGGGCAGAGCTATGAGAGGCAAGCTTATGTCTATTGCGCACCTGGACATACCCTGTGTTCTGCCTTACCTGCTTGGTACTCCACTTTCTCAGAGGCTGCCCATGTTCCCAAGTTAGGGCTCCTGCCTTTCTAGTGGCCCATTTCATTAGAGGGGGTCCAAATAGGATGTGTTGGTGGCCAGAGTTGTCAGTGGCAAAGCCTTGGTTTTCATGTTAGAACTTTCTCTGCATAGAAGTTAGCTGTAAGTGAGGGACCGAACCAGGAGGCATGTCTCAGCAACTTTGTCACAGTAGTGAGAATAGTGTCTCTGTTCTGATGATGGAGATACCATTGCCATTTCTTCATTCTTCACCTTTCCTATGGAATCATTTTTTATGCAAGTAGATTTTTGATGAGCTACCTTGTCAATCCATGGTGAAATCTTGGTGGAGAGGGGAGCATGGCTTTTGTTGAATCTGGAATCCTTGTTAGAATGGCCTCATGAATCTATTGTCTGAGTAGGGGACACCTGTGTTCTTCTTTCTGCAGGCCAGGTGCAGGCGGGGACCTGGGACATCACCCTTGTACTCTGGCCTTGATGGGCATTTCTGAGGTTTACCTTGAGGCTCTCCATGGATGACAGGGTGTCAACAGTGGATTGACATGGTCTTTCTTTTGATGAATTTTTTAAAGGTCATTTTATCTTTGTGATTCATCGTGTTGAACTTGGAAGTTTTTAACTGTTAGGTGGCAGCCTTATTTACCACACCTCTCAGTTTTCAGGCTTCTCTAACAGCAGTGTTATATCTTGCTCTCCTTCATCCTCTCCTTGCTAATTGTGGTATCCTTCTGATCTTTCTGTCTCTCTTTTGAAATAGACAACTGACAATATATTGCATTCTTTATAGATGACACTGACTTCTTACTGCTCAGAAAATAAAGGCACATTTTCTTTGGCTGGAAGCTTTCCAAAGGTAGCATTTAACATTTATGTGGATTTAAACATACTTAGAGTTACGTACTAGCACTTCTGCTTATTAGTGTCAGTTTTCTAATCTGTAAACTGGAAAGTTCCAAATTTTTCCAGGGTCGTTATAAAAGCTCATTCAAAATGATGTGTAAAAAACAAGTCTGTTGCAATGTTTGGAGGTAAATGTAATTTTTATTCTCTTTTCCTCTTTTCAAGGCTTTTTGTCATGCCATCTTGCTGTAGTTCTGACTTCATCTCCCAGGCAAGACACTTGGCCTTCATACCCTATGTGACTTTTTTTTTCCCAGAAGAGGCTGGAACTTTAGCATGTTTGTTTTTCATCACCTGGTTTTGTGTTTCATTATGCCCACCTCTTTGCTGAGTGTGTTCCTCTGCCCTACTTGTACTGAAGTCTTTACTTTTGCTTCAGGGGACAGCCCCCAAGTCATCTTCCTTGTCACACCTGAACAGACTGACAGTGTCTCCTATGGTGTGCTAAGAGTGCGCAGTTGATGATTCTAGGCTAGAACTGGCCTCTGCATTATACTCTGGCAGTTATTTGCATGTCCTTGGTGAATTGAAAGCCCTTCTGAGTAGACTTGTGTTTTCTTCATAATTTCTGTCTAAGTGGGGATGTTTTGGGGAGTTCTCTGTTTGTGTGTTCTTAGTGGTGAAGACATCCTGGAAGAGAAGAGTGGCATAGATGGAGGAGAAATAGGCTTCTGTTAAGATGACATTGCTAGAATTATTGTTCTTTACTATCTTTTTTCTTGTATCATGAACATTTTCTGGATACTATAAGCACTTTTTATCTTAAGCAACTTGGTCACAAGACAAGTAATACCAGGGATGGATAAAATAAATTTAGGGGTTGGGGGAGGAGTGAGGCAGAGGCAAAGAAGGGGAGCAGCTTAGACAAGAACCTAGTATAAAGGAACCATGGACATGGACAACAGGTGGGATTGACTTTGGGGGGAATGGGTGGGTGGGGAGGGGTACAGAGGGGAGCAAAAAGGGGATGGATGTAATACAACAACAATAAAATTAAAAAAAAATTAAAAGCAATGTCAAAAAAAATAAAATAAATAAATTTAGGGTACCATTTTCTTATATAGGAAGAGAAGTAATTTTAAATGAGAAATGATTTTAAGGTGCATATTGAGGATAAAGAGTTCTCCATAAATCACCCAAGAAAGACTGTTGAAATGTGAATCAGCAGCCCTGGCTGGTATGGCTCAGTGGATTGAGTGCCAGCCTATGAACCTAAAGGTTCCCTGTTTAATTCCCAGTCATGGCACATGCCTAGGTTGTGGGCCAGGTCCTCAGTTGGGGGTGCGGTAGAGGCAGCTGACCTTTGTGCACATGTATCTCTTATACACCGATGTTTCTCTCCCCTTTTTCTTTTAATTTAATTTTATTGTTGTTGTATTACATCCATCCCCTTTTTCCTCCCGTCCCCTTCACCCACTCCCCCACAAAATCAATCCCACTTGTCCATGTCCATGGTTCTTACATACTAGGTTCTTGTCTAAACTGCTCCCCTTCTTTGTCTCTTCTTCCCCCCTCCTCCCACCCCCTTTCCCCCTGCCCACTGAAGGTCTATTCACTGTATTCATATATCTGGTTCTGTTTTGCTTATTGTTTGTTTTCTTCATTGTTGTCCTGTAATGGGTGAGATCATGTGGTATTTGTCCTTCACTGACTGGCTTATTTCACTAAGCATAATATTTTCTAGTTCCATCCATGTTGTTGCAAAGGTTAGGAGTTCCTTCTTTCTTTCTGCTGTGTAGTATTCCATTGTGTAAATGTACCAAAGTTTTTTGATCCAATCATCCACTGATAGGCACTTAGGCTGTTTCCAGCACTTGGCTATTGTAAATAGTGCTGCTATGAACATAGGAGTACATAGTTTCTTATCAATTGGTGTTTCACGGTTTTTCGGGTATATTCCTAGTAGTGGAATTGCTGGATCAAAAGGAAGTTTTTAGTTTTCTAAGGAAACTCCATACTATTTTCCATAGTGGCTGCACCAGCCTGCATTCCCACCAACAGTGCATCAGGGTTCCCTTTGCCCCACATCCTATCCAACACTTGTTGTTTGTTGATTTGTTGATGATTGCCTATTTCTCTCCCTTTCTTTCTCCCTTTCTTCCCCTCTCTTTAAAAATAAATAAATACAAAAAAAAAGTGAATTATCAGTATCCTGTCACATACAAGAATGGCACTGAAAAAATAATCTTACAGGGTAAATTTATATTATTTCTTTGATGTGTCAAAATAAAATCTGATCTAAAAATTTTGAGATAGATTTTTAACCATTGTCTCTCACTAATATAATGATAGTTGCAGGTTTCTCCCTTACATTTTTATAAAAGCTAGGGTGAGCAAATTATTGTTATTTTTAAAGATTTTATTTATTATTTTCAGAGTGAGGGAAAGAGAGAAAGGCAGAGAGGGAGAGAAACATCAATGTATGGTTGCTTTTCACCTGCCTCCAGCTATGGACCTGACTGGAGACCTGGTTTGCAGCCTAGTTATGTGTCATGGCTGGGGAATTGAACCAGTGACCGTTGGGTTTGCAGACTGGCACCTTATCCACTGTGCCACCAGCCAGGGCAGATTATTAATAAGTAAGTTACCCAAAGGCAACATTTCAGACAAAGTTAATTCTAGATAAGGCATTTATTTCATAGACTATGAGAGGATCTCTGAAACCCTGAAGATACAGTCTTCTACATGATATTAAATTTTTGGTTCTATTTTAATTTTAGCTTAATAATCACACATAGTGTAGTCATAAGTACCTTTGTTATGTAAGGCTGCCTGGGTGTGTTCTGGCCATGCCCCTAGCCACATTTCTTTGAGACTGTCTTGTAATAGATTGAAATCTGGCAAGTGACGTAAAAACACTTGCTTCATGGACTTCAAAGAGTGGTTGAGATGGTCATAAAGATTAGTTTTCTCAAACTTTAGAGTGCATCAGAATGACTAGGAGAGCTTGTTAAAACACAAATTGCTGGGCCCCATCCCCAAAGTTAGGATGATGTCTAATTTGCATCTCTAACATGTTCCCAGGAGATACTGATTTTGCTGGTTTGTGGAGAACCATTGGTATAGATATGTTGAAATTTTTATAAGCTGATTTTCTGTGATATTCTAGGAATAAAAGAGGGATTTTTAATCTCCTTAAATTAGCCCTATACTTTTTTTTATGAATAAAAGGATAAAAAGTGCTTAAATCATTCACTATATCTGAAGCCACGGATTCTATTGCTTGATAAAATTCTTAATGAAAAAACTTCTTGTTTGTGTCTTCTGGTCCTTACTGAAATAGGATATAAGTTTCAAATTCCCCCAAACCATATGTGTGTGTGTGTGTGTGTGTGTGTGTGTATGTGTGTGTATGTGTTTGGTAGGAAGACTTATAAATTAATAGGAAATTCAGATATCTTAGTTTAAAAATATTAATTTTTGAAAAGATTATCTGAAATGGGTGACAGTAGTTTACCCATATCTGTGACCAAGTAACATGCTCTTACTACTAGAAAGAAGACTCTTTGGTATATAGTACCAAAGTATTATAGAGATTAATGATCCAGACTGGACTGAAACACCTGACAGCATCTCATTTATTCATTCACCATTTGAAGCAAAAAATGTTGAGGAAACATTACTAAAATAACCCACATGGGCGTTTTTAACAAATGGTCTTGGAATAAGTGGATATCCACATGCCGAAAAGTGAATGTAGACACAAAGTGTATACCTTTCAAAACGTAACTGAAAATGGGTCAATTGTAAATTGTAAATTGTAAAATTCCCAGAAGATACCCTATAATAAAATTTAGGTGACCTTGGGTTTGGAGATACCGTTTCAGATACACCACCAAAAACATGGTCCATGAAAGAAAAAATTGATAGGTTGGACTTCACTAAAATTAAAAACTTCTGCAAAAACTACAGTCTTAAGAGAATGAAAATTAAAGTCACAGACTATAGGAAAATATTTGCAAAGCAGATATCTGATAAAGGACTAATGTCCAAAATATACAAAGAACGTTTAAAACTCAATACAAAAACAAAATTCATTTATTATTATGGGTTTGGCACTGTCTCTAGGACACCTTTCACAAAAGTGAGTTCTGCAGTACACCATTTCTGTGATATATTTCACAAAAATAGCATTCCAGAGTAAAATAAGTATTAAAGAAGAAAAAACTGCTTAATCTTGCTACAATATACCTAAAATACTATCATTTAACATGTAATAATTATGTACACTATTGGCCTATTTTAAATTTTTTTGTATTAACTCTTCAAAATCCGGTATGTACTTTAAATATGTAAAAATATGTATGAGTGTAAATGTATTTTTGCATGTGTTTGGTAATATTGCAGTTCATATTACTTAAAAGGGTAATTCTTTAAACAAATGAATTAATAGGCATTTTGGAATAATGTAAAGAAAACCTTGTATTAATATGATTTGAGAAGCTGACAGAAGGCAGTAATTAAATGGTGAATTGTCTGGATGTGAAAGGCAAAAAAGAAAAGTACACATTGGTGGTTACAGAATAGACAAGGAGATGTTAAGAACAAAAGAAATAGAGAAGACAAAGAACTTATATGCATGACTCATGGACATGAACTAAGGGGGGCATTGCTGGAGGGAATGAGGTACTGGGTGGAGGGATCCAAGGGGAGAAAATTGGGACAACTAGAATGGCAAAGTAAATAAAATATATTAAAAACAAACAAACAGACTATTCTATTAAAATGTTTTTAAAATATCTGAGTTGATGTCTCAGCGTGGAAGATATACAGATGGTAAATATGCATATGAAAAGATGTTTGAGCAATATAATTTGTAATTAGCGAACAGCATTAAAACTGCAAAGATGCCATCATACACCTATCAACATGGCTAAAATCCAAAACACTGACACCAAAGGCTGTCAAGGATATGGAGCAACTAGAACTCTCATACATTGCTGGTAGGAATGCACAATAGTACGTCCACTATGGAAGATAACCTGACACTTTTCTACAGAGCTGAACATATTAAATAGTTCACCAGTTGTGCTCTTCGATATGAGTTGAAAACTCATGTTCATGCAAAACTTGCACATGACTGTTTATAGCAGCATTATTTATAATTGCCCCAAATTGGAAGCAACCAACATGCCTTGCAATAGATGAATGGATAAACAAACCGTTGTATATCTGTGCTGTGGAATATTCAACAGTAAAAAGAAATCAGCTTTTCAGCCACAAAAAAGACATAGAGAGGACATAAATACATATTACTAAGTAAAAGAAGCCAGTCTGTAAAGTCTGATGTACAATATGATTGCAATAATGACATTCTGGAAAAGGCAAACTCAGAGAGACAACAAAAAGATCAATGACTAACAACCATTGAGACAATTGCTATCCAATTATTTATTTATTTATTTTTAAATTTTATTGTTGTTGTATTACATCCATCCCCTTTTTGCTCCCCTCTGTCCCCCTCCCCACCCACCCATTCCCCCCAAAGTCAATCCCACCTGTCGTCCATGTCCATGGTTCCTTTATACTAGGTTCTTGTCTAAGCTGCTCCCCTTCTTTGCCTCTACCTCCCCCCTCC